>KN491063.1:34276-50960 GCA_000787155.1 Scartelaos histophorus | reverse complement strand
CACAGTCAACCAAAGTGCTGTACACAATTAGAAAGGGCACATAAACAGTGACAAATACAGTGACAAAAAAACAGTCAACCTGCAAACTAAGTTAAAAGCCAAGGAGAAAAAGTGAGGTTTTAGGAGGGACTTAAAAACAAGCAGTGAGTCGGTCAATCTGATATATAGATAGAGCTGATTCCACAGCGCTGGAGCAGCCACTGCGAAACCACAATCTCCTGTCTGTTTTCTCCTGACCTTTGAGATGTAGAGAAGAGGCTGATCTGCTGACCTGAGAGCATGAGGCAGGATGTGAGGTACAGGCAGATCAGACAGGTACTGAGGGGCCATATCATGAAGTCATTTAAAAGCAAATAAAAGCATTTTAAAATCAATGCGAAAGTGCACAGGGAGCCAGTGAAGAGACTGACGGACGAGGGATATGTGGTTAAATGTACGCGATCCAGTTAAAGCAGGAAAGGTTTTATTGAGTCCACTGTCAAGCGATTTACAATTATCTAAACGCGAGGTAATAAAAGCAGGGATGCAAATTTCAAAATTGTGAAAAGACAATATCGTTTTCACTTTCACTTTCAAATAGCTGGTCTTCACTACAGAGTTAATTTGGGCATTAAGTTTAAAACCACAGTCCATATTCCCGCCTATCCCACAGCCTGGGATAAGGAGCCCAACTCTGTAGGAGCCACCACAACAGCATCACTAGGAGAGATCAACACGTACAAGTAGTCATCTACATAAAAATGGAATGGTAACTTGTGTTTTCGGAGAATTGATCCAAGAGGCAACACATAAACTGAAAAAGTATAGGCCCAAGAACTGACCCTTGGGGCACTCCACAGGATAGAATACTACTTCTTCTAGTACTGCTGCTGCTGCTACTGATAATACTGGTGCTGCTGCAACTAATACTACTGCTACTCCTACTACTAGTACTACTGCTGCTATTACAACTACTACCACTGCTGCTGCTACTAATACTATTACGGTTACTGCTACAGTTGCTACTACTACTACATAAAACTGCTTACTACTAATGATAATAACATAATTGAAGTGCTGTGCCAAACTGACACTGCCAACTCAGTCCTTATTATCAAGCCTATTTAACGAGAGATATAATGCTCCCTACAACAGGAGCATAACCAAACTTGAATGGGCAACACCGCAATGTGTACCTGTGTTTGGGGGCGTGGCCAGTGGTACGCAGGCATCAGCGCGCTCCGTGATTGGTGCAGAGAGCAGGGTCAGGGCGAGGACCGGAGAGATGGGCTGGACCAGGAGAGAGGAGAGAGAACCCGCAACCTCCTTAGACACGCCCACTGTGGACAGACAAAGGAAGAGGTTAGTAATGGTTCAATATAGATGTAAAAAAATGTGTTGAAAATGTTTGTTGATCCCATGTTTCGTTTGCCTCGTTTCCATCAGTTTGCCTCAGTAGTATCTTACCGCTACTAAAGAGAGGGAGACTGGTCAGGTAGGGTCAGCAAATCAGTGTCAGGGCAATTTGAGGGCAAGAACCAAAACTGCCCCTCCTCTGTATCCTGCAGCATCACAGCAGGGTCCAGGGGTGAACACAACAAGAAAGGCCTCGTTCTTACTCCACTTACTCTGGTGTTTCATTTAGGCCCATTCAATCAAAGTATTTTCTCTGGAAGGTCTCGTAGTATTTTCTCTGAAGGTCCTCTGGCACATTTACAGAGAATGTTCATGTTTTTAGGAGTAGGCTCAAAACCTAACTTTTTAGCTTTTAACTAGTGTTTCCTCAGTAGGAGGACTCTACACCAGGAGCGGTGGTCGGCTGCGATTACCGGGGTCTGTCCTGTGGGTTTCTGGTGGGGGGATGGTGCTCGGGCCTCATCTCTCTCCAGGGGCCTGTGGAGGTTCCTGGTGGCGGTGAACGACTCTCTGCTCCTGGTGTAAACGGCTCCTCTGATGGTGCTTTCTCGACTGGTCCGCCTGCATCCAGCCTCACATTTTACTATGTGTAGTTTTATGTATTTTAGCACGTGTGTGAATGTGTGTGACTGGATGATTTGGTTGTGTGTGGACGAGCCGCTGTGGGGGTGAGTGTAAGGAAATGTGTACTGCTTTTAATCACTGTAAAGCCCTTACAGTTTTGTATGAAAAGCGCTTTATAAATAAAGTTTGACTGATCAATTGAATGTCTGACTAACTGTAATGTAGAGCTTTAAGAGGCTTCGATTCATTCATTCATTTTTTCTTTAAAAATGTTTGTAACTTCCCCTTCAAGAAGATGCCAAGAGAACCAGATTCACAGGCGAATTTCTTCTTAATTTACAGTTGTACCTGTCAGCTTTTCAGGAGGCAATGAAAACAAGAGTCCAGGAGACTTGATGTAGTTGCGTATGGTTACTTTAATTCTGACTCAAGCAGATGCAGATACAGGTCATCATTCAGTTGACTTCAACGCGTCTCTAACAAACCGTCTCTCTCAAACCGTCTCTCTAGTGCAGTGAAGTAGGAGGTTTAAATACTGAACATCTTGGCACACATGTCATAGCATTCCTTGGTTTACAACATCTTGTGGTTATCATTTGACTAGCAGTATGGTTTCGATGCGATAGCCTGGATCTTCAAGAGTTAATCATGTACCCAGCAGGGTGGTCTTCAAGTCAATATTCGGCCTTGTACCTTGAGTTTAAACACTTTTATCAGCAAGATGCTCTTTAGTATAAGGACAGCTTTAAATTTGAGCAGATATGAGCTGGTTACACTTTTAACCCCTGTGATGACCACATATTCACCAGTCCCTACAACTTTACCCCAGTAACCTTTCTAACACACAGAGAATACATAAAATAATGAAATTCTAAGACAATATTTCTCACATACCTAATTCACAGAGCAACAAACACCTCCACGCTCATTTACATTTCATTTACATTACACCCCATTATTATTATTATAAAATATCATTATTATTTTATGCAGAGAAGTAATAACATAGATAGGTATAAAAAAATCCTGCGCACAAATTAAATGTGACCACAATCAAAACTAAAATAGTCTCTGCAGTGCTTCCCCTTAGCTTGTAGGACAAAACGCGAGCCATTCCATTATAAGCTTTGTTTACCGGTGTCTGATGTGAAATTGCCCTAAACATTGAGTACATGTTTCATTTGTTCATAGTGAAACCCAGAGGACTGGAGTGTGTGATAAGCCCTGTTTATTTGTCTGCTACAGTGGCTCAGTGTGATCGCTGTGGGCCCCGCCTCACTGCTCGCTCTCTCTCCTCTCTTATTCTCTCCATCTCTTCCCGGCTCTCCCCCTGTTTTTTCTCTTTCACACTCTATCACACGCCGTTACTCTCTCTTCGGTCTATCTCCATGCCCTCTTCCTTTCTTTATTTATCTCTTCTCTCTCCTTCCGCTCTCTTTCTCTCAATTAATCAATTAACATCATAGACTGTAGAAAGAAATGGACTAAAGGAGTGTGTCAGTTCTAAGAGGAAATTTAGAGCCAAGATAAGTACTACAAATTTATTTACAGATGAATTGTGAAATAAAAACACCAGGATCATGTAGAGCAGATTAATATGAACATTTTAAGGCGGAAATGACGAGGCTCCCTGCAGCAGTTACAGAAAGAGGTGATTTTTCAATGTTTAGTCACTTGAAGTCATAGTCAATGGAGCCGGAAGTTCCCTCCTGCTCATTTCCCAGCTATGCCCATTTATAGTCTATGATTAATGTGTCTACAATGTACCGAAAACAACTTTTTTATGTTATTTTAAGTAAAAAAAAAAATGTTTTAACAAAGACCACGATTACAATAGTCTAAGGGTGCGTTTGTATCCTGGTTTTGTCCTGATTTGGAGATTTTTGAGTTTTGATGTAGACCTGGTGTGGTAAAGAACATAACCTATTTCTGCCTGGTGTTTGACTGACAGACATTCTAACCAATCACATGCTATTGTTTTCAAGTTTGGTTGACTGCGCTGCATGTTTTAGTCGTGCGGAGCTTGTGTGTGGAAGAAGCGAGTAGTGGTTTAAAGAAAAGACACACATATACTGTACATCCACCTTTTTGCAGAGTGTTTTGAAGTTTGTAGCAGTAGATTATCCGAGCAGAAGATTTTATAGAGTATATTATATATTTACTATATATTTTTTCCCTCTGTTTGTTTGTTTCAGGACCACACACACACACACACACACACACACACACACACACACACTGTCCAACATTTAATAAAAGTTTCAATAAAAGTTTTAATAAAAGTCATACAAGTTCATCATGAAAGGATTCTTACCGATGCACTCTGGCAGTCACTATAATTATAATCCACACAACTAGTTCTCAACAAAATACCTGCTTTTGTCATGGTCTAATCTTAGTCCAGTCCATATTTAAGTTCGAGGTCTTGTTTTTTCAGTCAGAGTGTTTTGAAGTTTGTAGTAGTAGTTTATTCTAGCAGAAGATTACAAAAAATGAGTGCCAATTAGATCTTTCTGGGAAATGCTAAGAGCCAGAGGCTAAGAGCCAGCTAACATCTCACTACTATTACAGAGCTATTACTGCTTGTTTCTGATGTTTGTTTAGCTATTTTAGTAGTAGATTATATATTACTATTTTTTTTTCACCTCTGTTTTTTTGTTTCAGGACCACACACACACACACACACAGAGATTATCCTAGCAGAAGATTACAAAAAATGAGTGTTCAAGGGCCAATTAGATCTTTCTGGGAAATGCTAAGAGCCAGAGGCTAAGAGCCAGCTAACATCTCACTACTATTACAGAGCTATTACTGCTTGTTTCTGATGTTTGTTTAGCTATTTTATAGAGTAGATTATATAAAAATAAACGCACGCACACACGCACACACGCACACACACACACACACACAAACACACACACACACACACACACACGCACATAAACGTTTTAATAAAAGTCAAAAAACTTCATCATAAAAAGCCACAAAACTCTCCCCATAATACCTGGTTTTGTCACGTTCTAATCCTAGTCCAATCCAGGTTTAAGTTCCAGGTCTTGTTTCATTTCTGTCCGAGTTTTGATGAGTGTGCCCCAAATATTAGAATTAGCAAATCGTACCATAATTTCTTCCAGATACAACAAAATCTCCTGTTTAATCTGCATAACAACTGCTAACCCTGTAGTTTAGATCTCCACAAACATGTTCTGAAATATGATTCTTGTATTAGTTTGTCGGTTCAGATTCCAGTCCTTCGAATCAGTTCTAATTCGTATGTGGGTGAAATCTCTTGGCTGAAGACACAATAACAAGGATTTGGGTTGGAAAAAGAGCAGTCTTGCCACTCTCCTTGTCTTCTCTGGTTAGTTTTATGCTCTTTTGCCTTGGGTCTCTGTGTGGAGCTGTCAGGAGAGCGCTCTGTGCTGAACTTGGACTGTCCATTATGTGTTAATACGAGCGGGGTTGATGAGAGCAGCTCAGAGCCACACTCCCTGCCATTGATTGGATGGTTTCTCGGTCCGCTGAACATTGAGCAGATGACGAGAGGATGAGAGGGAGAGAACTGTAACGAATAATCACATACAACAGGAGAGGCTAAACACTTGAGCTGTGGTGAAGGTGAACTAACCGTGACACGCTGGTTCAGAATGGGCGGTTTAAAGCGGACCTATTATGCAAAATGAACTTAAACCGTGCTATAGTTGTTTCTTCCCCCCATTTTCTCACCCGGAGTCATCTTTGGAGTGATTGGGCTCATTTTCAAGACGCCATGTTTCTTATCGATATGCGCAGAAGATTCAGCATCATTGCGTAGTTATTTTGGTACCAATGGAAAGAAAAAAATCAGCTGCTCTTTAGTGCGATGTGCAGCTAACAGCTTTTTGGGCCTCATCAAATGTGTACTTAAGGCCTTCTTACAAAAATTTTTGGCATTTCAAACTTTTTCTTAAGCAAAAATGTTCTTCTGGAAGAGCAAATCCTGCAGGAGCTCTTCTACTGTTTTAGAATATTATCACTCAGATAATGCAACAGCAAAACAATGATTGTAAGCTATATATTTCTATGTATATTTCCCCCAACCACCCAATACCAGAGCTCACTCTAGTGTCTCATGCACTCGTTAGAAGTTCATGCACTCGTTAGAAGTTCACAAGGTGTTTCTAGTCATATACATATTAATTTTCGGTGTAAAATAATTTAAAATGTGCATGGAGGTGAGTGCAACTGTCACTTAAGGGAATTTGGCAGCTTAAGAATGTTTTGAATCTGGGTCTCTCAACATCTTCTAAAGTTAATTTTTTTTAAAGAAAAGATTCATGAATAAGCCCCGTTATTGTGATGGCGTTTACAGTGACCTAATCTCCCATTTGGCACATTTCAGTTTCATGTTTGTACAGATAGAAACTTACTAAACAGTAAGGTTAAGTGTGCACTTTTGAAATTTGAACTAAAAGATCCATGATTCATCACAAAAATGAAAAGAGACCAGTTTTCTCCAAAACCAGTGCGTTGTAGAATCACTTAAACTTTATGGACCTGGATCAGTGGATGTAGTTTTGTTTAGGACAGAGGAGGATGAAGAGGAGGACACGAGGAGGATGAAGAGGAGGACACGAGGAGGATGAAGAGGAGGACGCAGAAGAGGAGAAGAGGATGATGAAGAGGAGGACAAGGATAGGATAAGAGGACGACAAACTGGACAATAAAGAGGAGGACGAAGGAAGACAAGAGGAAGAAGAGGAGGAGGATGAAGTGGAGGACAAAGTGGATAATGAAGAGGAGGATCAGAGGACGATGAAGAGGAGGGGATATAGATGAGGAGAAGTGGCGGATGAAGAGAAGGAAAAATAGGAGGACCAAGGTAGGACATGAGGATGACAAACTGGACAAGAAAGAGGAGGACGAAGATGACAACGAATAGAGGAGGGGAAGACAAGAGGAGGATGAAGAGGAGGATAAAGTGGACAACAAAGAGACAAGAGGACAATAAAGTAGACGACAAAGAGGATGAAGAAGAGGACAAAGAGGAGGACAAAAGGATGATGAAGAGACGGATGTAGATGAGGAGAAGTGGCGGACAAAGAGGAGGACAAGGGTAGGACAAGAGGAAGACAAACTGGACGATAAAGAGGAGGACGAAGAGAACAACGAATAGGAGAACAAAGAGGAGGATGAAGTGGACAACAAAAGGAGGAACAAGAAGAGGACGAAGAGGAGGAGAAGTGGAGGACAAAGAGGAGGCCAAATAGGAGGATGAAGAGGACAACGGTAGGGCAAGAGGAAAACACACTGGACCATAAAGAGGAGGACAAAGAGGATGACATATAAGAAGACAAGACAAGGAAGAGGAGAATAAAGAGGAAGCTGTAGATGAGGACAAAGTGGACAACAAAGTGATGAAGAGGAGGAGAAGTGGAGGACAGAGAGGAGGCCAAATAGGAGGACGAAGAGGAGGGCAAACTGGACGACAAAGAGGAGGACGAAGAGGACAACGATTAGGAGGACGGAGAGGAGACCATAGAGGAGGATGAAGAAGATAAAAAGTGGACGACAAAAGGAGGACAAAGAGGAGGAGAAGCGAAAGACAAACTGAACGATAAAGACGAGGACGAAGAGGATGATGTATAAGAGGAGGCAGAAGAGGAGGATGAAGAAGATGACAAAGAGGAGGACAAGTAGACAACAAAGTGGATAAAGAGGAGGAGAAGTGGCGGACAAGAAGACGACAAAGTGGAGGACAGAGAGGAGGACGAAGAGGAGGACACATAGGTGGAAGAAGAGGAGGACAAACTGGACGACAAAGAGGAGGACGAAGAGGACAGCGAATAGGAGGACGGAGAGGAGACCAAAGAGGAGGATGAAGAAGACAAAAAGTGGACGATGAAGGGGAGGACGAATAGGAGGACAAAGAGGAGGAGAAGCGGAAGACAAACTGAACGAAAAAGACGAGGATGAAGAGGATGATGTATAAGAGGACAAGAAGAGGCAGAAGAGGAGAACGAAGAAGAGGATAAAGAGGAGGACAAGAAGACAACAAAGTGGATAAAGAGAAGGAGAAGTGGACAAGAAGACGACAAAGTGGACGACCAAGAGGAGGACGAAGAGGAGGACAAACTGGACGACAAAGAGGAGGACGAAGAGGACACCGAATGGGAGGACAGAGAGGAGACCAAAGAGGAGGATCAAGAAAACAAAAAGTGGACAACGGAGGGGAGGACGACAAAGTGGACAACAAAAGGAGGACGAATGAGAGGACAAGAGGAGGCAGAAGAGGAGGACGAAGAAGACGACAAAGTGGACGACCAAGAGGAGGACGGAGAGGAGGACACATAGGCGGAAGAAGAAGAGGAGACCAAAAGGAGGACGAGGAGTGCAACAAAGTGGACGACGAAGAAGAGGACAAAAAAGAGAAGAAGAAGAGGACTGGCAGCAAACACATCAAACATCACATAACTTCCTGCCGTGATCAAAGAAAAGAGAGAAGGATGGCACAGAACAAACGAG
Organism: Scartelaos histophorus; assembly: GCA_000787155.1. Classification (NCBI taxonomy): domain Eukaryota; kingdom Metazoa; phylum Chordata; class Actinopteri; order Gobiiformes; family Gobiidae; genus Scartelaos; species Scartelaos histophorus. The sequence continues at coordinate 42,497 of KN491063.1, read as the reverse complement.
CGCCGCAGGATTGACACCTCACTATCAGACAATAACACATCTCTGTCTGTCGCCGTGACGACAGCGGAGAGGGAAAGTACGCAAAGTAAATAAAAACAAGTAATTAGTCACGATTCCTTTGATCTGGGAGAATACCTGACGCTGTGATGCTTCCTGCGGGGGTCAAAAATGTGAAAAAACTCAAATAAAAGTGGATGCGTCATGGGACAAAATTCATACATATTTCTTAGAGGTTCTGTGTTACATAAATTTGACTTTTGTGAGTTTTAAGTCATGTTATATTGTTATGTGTCACTAAAAACGTATTTGGAGTTAAGTTGTTAGCGGGTTATTAGCATCTCCAAGGCTCAAAATGCTCTGTTCCAACTTGTGATGTCATGAAGAGGCACATATATTTTCTCCTATTTCATTATTATATCTCACAGCGTAACAGTATAACTTTTAATTTGTGGTTATTTTTCACACTATGAGTAAGTCTACAAGTGACAAAATTTATGTCGACAATTTGTATTTCTTGTTCCATCCTTAAGAAATGATTCACTTTTTCTAATTTGTATTATGTCTATTCTTTTGAAATAACAGGTTTTGTGCATTGTTTAATATTTTGCCTTTGCAAATGCATTAACGTCCAATTACAAATCAGATGTTACATACTGAAAGTAGTTTGGACACTTGGACAGTTGGTTAATGCTAGCTTCTGTTTTTAATGTTACTTATGTTATTTAATCTTAACCAAGTTGCACAAATAACAGAGCTCCAGACAGAACTGTGCCTCCGGTTAACTTCACCCCCTTCACAAGAGAATGAAATCATAAGAAAAGTTAATAATTGTGGATGTTCTAAGTCTGTCTGTATACAATAGGAAGTGAACATGAGCATGAAGTGATTCCAATTGAATTCTATTGAAAAAAAGAAAAGTCACCCTTTCTGTAACTGCTGCTGTGAGACTCGTCTTTAAATGATTAACCTGCTCTACATGATCCTTGCATTTTATTTTCCCATTTTCTCCATAAATCCAGACATGAACCTTGCTAAGAGAACAATCAGGGGCAGTCCTTCCCCAGCAGTTTTGATTGACAGCCATCAGTATATGAGGGTCTGGTTGCTCGGCTCCTGCTCCCTCTCAAACAGCAGGGCGAGCTGGACGGGGCGAGCACTTTCCACAGCCTCGTGGTTGATTAGCCGCTATAACTGCCAGCCTCGATTGGGTTCATTTAGTTGCGGCTGAATGCTGTGGGTGACATCACACGGCACAGACCACTTCCTCTCCTTCCTGTTCAAACGTCTGCTTGGTCCTGGGACAGTGGATGTAATGAACCTGACTTGGTGCTTAGCTGCTGGAGGCTCAGGGGAAAACTCATCCTTCTTTAATGATGATGGGGTTTTAATGGTGGCCTTATGGCACTCGCAATCTCTCTCAGAGTTTGGCTAAAACACCGAGAAACACTCCAAGGCCAGACTTTTTCTACATCAGACAGATGATATAACATCATCTACAGAACTATATACGCATGAATAGGTCTCAAAGGATGGGAAACGACTTCTCATGCCACACTTGCCCCAGAGCAGACTGATGGAGAGGTCACTGGCCATTTTGAGTCACTGGCCACCAACAAACACACATTTAAAGAGCCCGTATTACTTTTTTGGGGCGGGTTATCATGTTTCTTCATCATAAACATACCTGAATGTTTTTTTTGCTGTTGTTCACACGTTTAACACACAAACCCTGCATGTTTAGAATGAGTTTTCTTCTCCCAAACCAGAAACAGGACATTCCATTTCCGATGGCATGTGGTAATACAAGAAGTGTTCCACAGTTTTTTGTATTTGTTCTGTTTTTAGCTCCGTAAACCTTCAGTAGAATCATTTGGATAACTTAAGCCCCGTAATTACCAATCTCTACAGAACAAAAAGTAAAGGAAAACTTTTAACTTGAAAACTACCTCTTCATGACATCACAAGGGTGAACGGAGCATTTTTGAGCTTGATGTAGATTGACTAATAATGCAGAAGTTCTCAAACACGTGTGAATGAAACAAAACACAACTCCAGGTCTGTTTTTGACGAGGTAACAACATTATAACATGGCTTAAAGCTCACAAGAGTCACTTTTGTCTAATACAAAACCTTTAAGGAAGAATGGATTTAGCTGAGCACATCCAGACGTAGAAATGTTTAAAAAAAAGTCTGAAGTGCTCTTTTTTAGCTTCACTACCACCCACTTTTGTACGTCGGTATATGCTGAGCTAAATCTCTGTTCTTCTGTGTCAAGTGGCCTTATCCTTGAAGAGCACCTGTGTCCTACCTCCTTCTGTCTGAGTCGCATTCACCTTATCCCCTGCTTTAAGAAACAATTGCATTAAACAAAAAAGTACGAAATCTCGATATGGCAATTTGACCAAAATAGCCGACTGTCACAGAGATTAGGAAAAGGTCATGTATTACACAAAACTGACACCTTTGAGCTTTTAGATATGTCAGAACGCCGTGTCGTCATCAAAAACATATCTGGAGTTGTGTTTTGTTTCATTCACACACCTTTTGCTCAGTAGAGATTGGCAATTCCAGCTCTGAAATAATCCAATGATTCTAGTGCAGGCGTGTAGAGTTTAAAAACAAAGTGGAGCACATCCTGTATTACCACATGACCAGGTTGACAAGTTTCAATATTCAAAACTGGGACAAAACTGGTCGAGATGGTCGGTATAAGTAAAACTGTAAAGAGCATGTAGCATCTAGAAAATTTGCTGCATTTTTTTCCTCTTTTTTTTGCCTTATGGTCATTTTCAAGCTTGTTTTATTTGTATTTCGGCAAAACAAATGACATTATATTCCCTTCTTTACTGCTGTCACTCTATATCTGACATCACAAGTTGGAAATCAGCTTAAATATGCAGGATTTGTGTGTGGATGTGAATGAAAACACTACTCCGGGTATACCCTTGATGAAGGAACAACGTTGTACATAGGCCTTTCAATTCTTCTCATCAAATCCTGCATTAAAGTGTCCAAAACTATTGAAAAAGTCACCATTTTTTTAAACAACCTCCCTCTGCAAAGTGACTTGTTTGACGATTTAACCATTTTAAATTGTTGTGTTGTGACGAGGGCGATTACAAAGCCCGAACCGCCGCTTTTGTCCTTCATAACCGGAGTCCATTTAGCGCGAGCGTCTCCGGTGACTCCAGAACAGGGCCACGGTAAACAGACGCTGCGAGGAGACAATACGGACTATTCAAACATGGCACCGGGAGCGGCGTCCTGAAGAGCAGTGCGGGGACGGAGTTGGAGATCAGAACAAAACATTTCGCAGCAGAACCCGTGGAGGAGAGGAGCTTTTAGACTCAGCTCTGGGGAGGGAAGCGGCTGAAAATACAATGTGTTTATTTGTTTGGTGTGAAAATGAGCAAATCCGGGAAGCATCCACTAGCTGTTTGTGAGCATATTAAGAATAAATAGTTTTAAGCTTAGTTAATACTGTAATACAATGTTTTGAGAAAAATTTTAATTAGAAATGGGTGCGTCTAAATTCACTCTTTTGAGAATTTAATATTAGTATCTTCTACATTCAGAATTAAGTCTTTAAAAGTGCACTATGTAACTTTTTGGTTGGGGGTCCGTCACCTGCTTGTTTCTATGGGAACGTCATTGCTCTGGAATGTTCCACAGTATGACATTAAACAGCTCGACGTTACATTTATTCTAGTACAGGTGGTTTTATAGCTCAAAAATACCTACGTAGGTTTGGTCTCCATGAGGACAGAAAGGTTTATACTCCATATATATCCAATATTCCAAACAAAGTAATAATATTTGATGGACCCTCCACCAGAAAAGTTATACAATGCACCTTTAACTGAAAAGTAAACCAACAGCAGTGTCGGGGAAGTTAGTTTTAAAGTGTTGTTTGCTCATTACTCGTTACTTCTTTAAAAAGTTAAAGTAGTAGTAAGTAATCCCTTATTTCTAGTGTATGTAAGTAACTGTGTATGTTACTTGTTGCTGTAACGTGTGACTCCCAACACTGACCAACACCAGTGAAGGAAAGTATAAGGAAATACAAGTAGTGAAGGACTGTTCTAGTTATCTGTACTTTACTTAAGTAGGTTTTAAAGTGAATACCTTTGTACTTCACTACATCTGAGAACATCTACTTTCTACTACAGTACATGTTTGATCTGGATGTAGTACATTGTTAAACAGGCACTTAAATACTTTTATTTAAGAAGATGTTTTTATGTTTTATATTTACTTGAATATGTATGTATGTATGTATTTATTTACTTATTTATTATTGTTATTGCTATTATTATTATTTATTCTCCGTTATCTATACTTTTATTTAAGTAATAAAATTGACTATTTCTCTCACCACTGACCAACACAAAGAGGGACTTCACCGCCTCAGAACTGAAAGTTTCTGTACTCAACCTGGCTGTTTCCACAGTACGGCATTGCACATCTGTAATGTGTCTTACTGGTACTAGGTTTGTTACTGAATGTGTGTACAGTGTTATACTCTGTCTCTGACCTGCCGGGGACAGGCAGGGGTTTAAGAGATAAAAATAATCATCCTTATTGACAGCAGATTTGATTGGACGTGTAGTTTGGAAGGAGCTCACTTACTCAAGGTAGGTGCTGTGATTTTTACTGTCTAAAAAAGTGGAAAACAGAAGTGGTTAATTTGTAAAAAGTCCAAAGTTATTCTCACTTACCCTATGCAGTGTGAACATACTAATTATTCAACACAATGGGTTCATAATTTGTTGTAACGGTAAAGCAAACAACAACTAGCATGCTAATGCTCTCTTGCTAATTTTTATAATTCAATTATAATTGAATTAGTAATTAGATGCAAAAAGCATGCAGGAGATTTATGACCACAAGACCTGATACTCCTGTACTGAGGCAAGACACCTTTTGTTCAAATACATGAGGGAAAAAAATCAGGTACAGGGCCTTTAATGCCATAGTGTAAAAGGTTCTAGGCAAACATGGAGACAAGTAAGAGATGGACAAACTTAACCTTCACCATAAGCAGGGTTCACATAGGGCCTGGGAGAGACTGCTGAACTACAGAACTGAAACATGCAGGGATGACACGTGTTATGGCATGATAGTAGCCACTCTTTAAGGTCAGGAAATGTTATGTTCTATACACTAAAATGCTGGTTTATTTTTTCTACCCAGTTGCTGGTCTAGGGCTGTTGGGTCACTTTTTAGGGCTATCTTCACAGAAATGGATCATTTTACTGAACACAAACATTGGGTCAACAGGTTGAGTTGGGCCATTTCAAATGGAACATGATGATAGACATTTCCCAGCCTTTCATCTGGTCTACCCAAACAACCCAGTGATTTGGGTCAAATACAGACTCTTCAACTGTCCACGGCAGCCATTACTCCGCTGTTTATAGCATGACATGTTTTGAATGCAATTATTTATTATAAAAAAAATATAATAAATGCATCTTTCTGAATAGCACAGTCATTCATTATAATCATCATTATAAACATAAATCCATTCACTGTGTAGAGTGAACCATGCACAGTAGTTAAATATAACCAAGAACTAAATAGAAAAACAGTTAAACCCAAACTGCTGAGTTGCAGCGCTGGGTTATTTTACACACACACTGGTTTCTTTTTAAGCATTTCTTAGTGTGTGCTACAGAGATATGTCAGAACAGTGCTGTCGTCTCAGCAGAGGGCACCAGTGGCTTACATTGCCTTATTCCCAGATATTCCACTCACTTCTGATAGATTCTACTGTAGAGCAGAGAGCAGGAGCAGAGGGGATGACCCAGAGCCTCAAGGGGGACAGGACCCTCCACCAGACCCACTCAAAGCACTCAATCTGCAGCGGCGACCAGCAGAGGCTCAGGCCAAAGAACCATGAGGAAGGACTACACAAGAGATAGGGTCAGTATGGGAGGTTACGGTCTTTTATTGAGAAATGTGATGTGACCAGACCCCAAGTCCTTCACGTATATTTAATGACAATAATATTAGTTTAAAAGCTACACTGGGTTTGGAAAGAATTCACACTTTAAAGGGTCCATATTGTGCTATTTTCTGATCTCCCAGTGTGTTTTAATGTAGTTTCCTCCTCACAAACAGACCTGGAGTTTTGTTTTGTTTCACTCACACATGTTTAATACACAAATCTTGCAGATTTAGGCTGAGTTCTTCTCTCAAATGTGATGTTATGTAGAATCTGTATGGAACAAAAGTTCACTGTTAACTTGAAAACCACAGCTTCATGACATCACAAAGTGGAACAGAGCATTTTCTGCTTTGGAGATGTAGGCAGACTAATAATGCATGATTACTCACGTGTGAATGAAACAAAACACAACTCAGTTATGTAAGTAACTACATTCTATCGCGGCTAAACACTCATAAGAGTCAATTTTGTGCAATATAGAACCTCTGAGAACTACTAGAAAGTCTGTGTAAACTCTTAACATCATAATTTTGAACATTTCTTGCACCCAGTGGCCTATTATGTGATACAAATGATATTACCCCATATAGCAACAGAGCAAAGCAGTGCAAACAGAATGTATGCATCTACTATATTGGCTTAATGAGTCTCCTTGGCCTCCTTTACTCAAAGTTATGGTGACCTAAATGTTTAAACACATTTCAGTGTAATCAAAGGTGCCATAATTGATTTTTACAGTCCTAAAATGTTAAAGAACAGAACTTTTTTAACTTCTTGCAGGTGTCCAAAGTAATTCCTCAGTCTGAGCACCCCAATTATTCACTTCAGAGATGAGAGCTTGGTGGAGTTTAGTTTAGTTAGCAAACATACTAGCAGTACACTTCCTAATTCTCAAGACAAAGCTTATTAATAGCTTATTCCCCTGACATGTTTGGGCAGTAGCAGTCAGTTATACGGATCTGGCAGATCTATCAGACTGACCACACCTACTATCATGTGGTGGTCTCTGAAAAAGTGAGACCCATGTGTGAGCCAAGGTAAAACACCCCTCGTCTTTGCTGATGTTCCGTGCTCCCCACTTCCTGATTTCTACAGCCTCTGGTATCCATCCTTAAAACTGAGCATGTCAGAAGAACAGACACATCACAGCAGCGACTCCTCTGACAGAAGTGCAATTTGTCTTGGTAGAAAAAATGATCTACACTTCCTGATTTTTGGACAATTAAACACTGTATAATTCAAAGCTGACATCACGTAGCAGATATAGTTTTACCTCAAGAGCTGCTTAGAGAATACATATGTACTGGGGCAAGACAAATTTTGCCCAAACACATTGGGTACAGGCTCTTGTTGAATCAGAACAGGACAAAAAGTCTAAATTTTAAGCATTTTCAGTACCCCTTTTAATATCTTTAGCCTCCTGAATGATTTGCACACACTGAATAAATAAGACAATTATTTTAAGGTCACAGAGACTTAGTGATAATAGTTTAGTCCAAGGTGTGAGTCGTGGTGCTTCCCGTGGTGAGTGTTTAGCCTCCCGCCTGCAGAGCTAGTGCACATCATTATACTGGACTTTTGCACCAGCCACAACTAATTATATGACAGAAGTACCATTAGGAGGAGCACATTTGTCTTTGGAAGCTAAAATCTTGACCTAGTTCCAGTGTGATTTTGTGGGTATTGGAGCACATTTGAAAAGGATATTATGGTAAAAAATAGGCAAAAAAATCAAACAGGAACATTTGTGGATAAAAATGGTTAAAAAAACAAAAAAAAACAAAAAACTGCTACTGACATAACTTGATTTTTTATTACATTTAAAAATAAATAAATAAATATTGGTAACAGCCAACGCAAGCTATATATGGGAATAAATCACTTTTTTCAAGTATCCTAACCCTATCATTATGGAGGGTCAGGATGCTGCCTAAAATCTATCTGCATTTGTTACAGAAGAAATATAAATCAGAACGTTACGGTGAGGTACTTTGCACTCTCACCTCATCTGTACTTAGTTTCTCTCTCCCCAAGGTTTCCTCAGGGTACCGGTTTCCCCCATCAACACAACAAGCCAGTCCTTCAGCTGGTCCAGGTACTCCAGGTACTTGAACCTTGCTCATAATGTGAAGTTGGGTAACTGAACAAAGAACTAAAGAACTGCACTGAATGAATTTGCTCTGAGGTATTCATTGAACGATGGGTTCAATACAGAGGCCAATTTCAGCTAGAACAATAATTCCAAATCTTTTTTTTTTTTTTTTTTTGGGG
>KN491063.1:6759-34246 GCA_000787155.1 Scartelaos histophorus | reverse complement strand
GTCTGGAGTACCCATTAAACTTTATCTCACACTCTGAGTACCCCAAACCATGTGTAATAGTGTAATAGTGATTATTAAGCCATTTCTTATGCTGTGTAGAGGCCTGCGAATGTTAGATTTGATGCCATCCTGATATATTACAGATTAAATTAAGATATTTTTCAACAAAAACACCAAATTTACGACCATGATCAGGTTTTTCAATCTTTGCTAGTAAGTAGTAGAGAAAGGAACCAAGAAGAAGAGTTTTTCAAGAGGCACAGAGAGACCATCAGATTAAAGATGGAGGATACTGTGCCAATCTCACAAGGTAATTTTCCTTGTGTGTTCTTGTGGCAATTGTATCTCACAATCTGATCTGCTATGTATGGATATGTCTGAAGTAGGTGTGGTACAAGGTTGAATTCCCAAGACAAGACATATAGAACAGGTATATGGTGTCCCCAAAGGTGCTCTCCTTTTCGGTGATGGTGGACCTGGCATGAGTCTGAGTCTACAATAATGAGACAATACAAGGAAATATAGGAAATAATGTGGAACTCGGCTCCAAATTCACTACCAACTGACATCTATATTAAGATATTTTTCAACAAAAACACCAAATTTACGACCATGATCAGGTTTTTCAATCTTTGCTAGTAAGTAGTAGAGAAAGGAACCAAGAAGAAGAGTTTTTCAAGAGGCACAGAGAGACCATCAGATTAAAGATGGAGGATACTGTGCCAATCTCACAAGGTAATTTTCCTTGTGTGTTCTTGTGGCAATTGTATCTCACAATCTGATCTGCTATGTATGGATATGTCTGAAGTAGGTGTGGTACAAGGTTGAATTCCCAAGACAAGACATATAGAACAGGTATATGGTGTCCCCAAAGGTGCTCTCCTTTTCGGTGATGGTGGACCTGGCATGAGTCTGAGTCTACAATAATGAGACAATACAAGGAAATATAGGAAATAATGTGGAACTCGGCTCCAAATTCACTACCAACTGACATCACACTCCCTTAGTCCATGTCTTTATACAGTCTGTAGTCCATCCCCAACTTCAGATATATCCATACATACTGTAGCAGGTCAACTCTTTCTTAACCATATCCACTCTTGTCCTTGAAAAAGTTTATCCATACCCCACAGCACATTCCAATTACTTTTAGTATTCATGTTTTCTTTAGGTCAACTACTGTGGCCGAACCTAAAGACAGGTTACGTCCCTAAAGCGATGCACGAAGCCAGGGACAGCGGAGAAACAAACACTGGCAGGAACAATAGAGGAAAACAGTTTAATTGGTCAGAGGACGCAGAGAAAGACGGGTTGGATACTGATGCTGCCTCGACGCTTATTGCAATTCAATCAAGCTAACTTTGTGGCTAAACCCCGCGGAGGAAAACAAGCCTTGTTACAGACGACTGAACAGAAAAAGGGTAACGAGCCGAGAGGGAGATGCACACAATATGAGCGAAACAAGAGCCGAATACTCAATCTACGACCGGACGGGGAGCGAGTGTCAGAAAAGAACATTTAAACAGATGAATTACTGAGCGGATGGAAACTGCAGGTACTAATTGATGCTTTTGAGTAGATTCTCTCAAAAGGCGCAGAGGTAGTGTTGTTTTATTAAGTCCAGCAAGGTATGTCTCTGTATTTTTCATAAAAAGAGAGATCAGTCTGGTCACGAGCCAGATTCAGATGATACCAGTGCCGCGCAATCTAATTTGTTTATTTCAGTGATGAATCTGAAACGAAGGAGGTCATTGGTCACATTTCGTTCACCACCGTTCAGATGAAAAGGTCTAGTGAATTGCTCATTGATTCTGCAGTCCCCTGTGATACTTTTTCCCCCTTTATTTTTCCTTATCAGCAGCGATATTTGTGTGATATGGACAAATCATGCATGTCCCTGATTGGCTAATAAGTATTGCGCAAATGCATGTTCTGGGTCCCCTGGGTTCAATTGGAAGTATTTATACGTATAATGCCATCAATAGTCCTTGAGAGGGTGAAACAGGAGGCAGTGCTCCGTTAATATTAGGTACACGTTAATGTCTGGGAAATTAGTCCTCTGCATTTGACCCATCCTTCAGTGCCACTGGGGAAATCTGTCAGGAGCAGAACCCATCTTCAGATCTTGAGCTTGGTTTGGCCAGGATTACCTTAGCTGGAGGACTTGGCCTAAAGTGCGTGTTTTGATCTGAAGCTATATTAGACATTGATCTGAATGTTGTTTTCACAAAATCTGACCCTAAAGAACAGGCTTAGTTAGAGCTAAAATAGGTGAGATGATTTGGAACAAGGAAATTATTCTGCCTTTCTGTTTCTTATAAAGGTCCCATTACACAAAATTAACTCTTTTGAGCTTAAAAGCATGTCAGAATGTTGTTATCTTGTCAAAAACATACCTGGAGTTCAGTTTTCTTTCATTCACACATGTCCGAGTAAGACTCCATTATTAGTCTGTCTACATCTTCAAAGCTCAAATTGCTTTGTTCCATGAAGCAGTAGTTTTCAAGTTAACACCTCCTTTTGTTTAATAGAGATTTTTGCAATTCCAAGGTTGAAATCACACAAATGATTCTAATAAAGGTGTATGGAGTTAACAAACACACTGGTTTCAGTTTGATATAACATAGCCTACATATGTAAGATTTCTGCGTTTGTTCATGTGTATGAAACAAAACACAACACAACTCCGGGCATGTTTATGATAAGGAAACAAAGGAAACAATATTATCACACAGATCAGAAAATAGCGTGATACAAGCTCTCTAAAGAACAAAAGTACATCCATATAACATCTAACCTTCAGTTGCATCAGCATGTTTTTCTCAGCACATACACCCAGCTGAGCCCGACCTATTCACACACACACACACGCGCGCGCGCACACACACAACTTCTTTAAAAACGCACTCTTCCATAAGAACAACATAATTATACCGCACAGTCCCACTCAAGTGTAATGAGTGCAAGCTGCTCTATACAAAAGGAGAAGTAATTGCCAGGTTAACCATATGCTCCTTGTAAATATATATCGTACTCAGTCGTCATACTGCGTCTGCATTCCTCACAGACGTCCTATTTGTCGTCTGCCTCTTGCGGGGAATTGGACTAGCACACGCAGATGTTCGGAACTCCCCGCGGACAGTCTATTCTCGCACCCGGCATCGAAGTGGCACAGCGGCGATGGCGGAGTCTACTGGGGACCAAGTGTCTGGAGAGCTACGATAATTACGGAGGCGCAATTAGGCAAACAAGCTCCATCACAACACCGCTTCATTTATTAGGCCGTTAGGGGAGATGAGTACAGGGCCGTGGGCTAGGAAGGTGGGGTGAAATGTCAGCCCGTGAAAAGTCCATTATTAAAGACACGAGTCGGACAATAGGAATACAAATACAACTGTGCTTATAAAAATGAAACTGGGGATTTGAATGATTATGCTCTACTTCTTGGTAAGCTGCAATTAATTAGTGGGGAATTGTAAGTGGAAAACTACCTTTTAACAATGCTGTAATTTGCTTTTGAGTATAGTCCCAAATTTTAAATTAAACACGTATGATGCAAAATTGACTTTTAGCTACTAGTTTCAGTAAATGGAGCAAAACTATCTGCGCCCTACGTCAGATCCAGTATGAGGAACACCCAAGCTAGAAAATACTGATTTACTGGTTCTATACATGGCAATTATTTAAAGTTCTTAAGTATGAAATGCCAAAGCAAAGGCATTCAAGAGCATGTTTAAAGGAAAATGACAGTACAAATAATGCATAATGTGTCCTTTAAAAAAATAATCTTGCAGGACCTTTACTTTCACTTACATCTCAGCTATGCAATAAATGTGTGCCCATTTCTAAAAAGCAGACATCACAGGCGCCCCACTATGAAATCATGTTACTCAGATCACATACATAATATATACAGACTGCACTTAAGTATTACATAAGACACATTTACTTTGAACTACTAGCATGATGCAGGCCTTCTCATGGGTTTTTGAATACTGACCTTCCCAACTTGAAACTAAATATTCTACTTTTGAGTGGTCAAAAATCCCCAATAGTAATGAATCACTAGGCAAAGACATGTAGTTATTGAAAAAGGTAGCCACAAGAGCTCATAGTTTGTAAAAGTCATTCCAAATGTTTAGAACTTAAAATTGATTTAAAGAAAACACATTGTGCATTATTTGTATTGTCATTGGCCTTTAAACATGCTCTTGAGTACCTTTGCTTTAGCATCTCATCCTTTAGAACTTAAAATAATGTATATGAAAGCACAATGCTCTTTCCAAAAGTTAGGTATTCTTCAATCTGGAACATAGACTGTACATATAAATCAACATAACCTGCTGGCTGCCATGTTCTAGATAGGAAGTGTTCATGGTGCATCCAGCTCCATGAACACGCAATTTTCACCTGTCTCTCTGTAACTACTGCAGTGAACCTCATCAATTTGTTCTTAAAAATATTGTTAACCTGCTCTACATGACCCTGGCGTTTTTATTTAACTGTTCTGTCCGTTAATAAATTCCTAATATGGAACTCGGCTCCAAATTCCCCTCTATAACTGCTAGCCTGGGGTGTCCAGATTTTCAAAATCAAAAACTGGGACACTGCTGGGTTGGGCTAGTTGGTAATAATGAAAAGAGTGTGAAAAGAGCGCATAATTAATATTATTATGTACTTGATCTATTCATGAGTCACATATCTTGTTGCGACTCAGTTATGAAACTTCAGTCAATGTAATTAAGCACATTTTTTTTGTCTTCTGGTCATTTTCAAGCACATTTTTATTTATTTTGGCTAAACAAATGACAATGTTATGCCCCGCTTTACTGTTGGCTGTCAAATGGGTCAAACATGGAATACCTGAGACATTTCTTGCCTAAAACTGGGACAAATCACTGTTTTTGGATAAATTTGCTGGGACAGAGGGCAGAGGGCTCAAAACTGGGACTGTCCCGAGTAAAGACGGGCATCTGGTTATCCTGTGCTAGCCTGGTGAGCTTCATTTGACTTGAGCTGTGGGTGACGTCACACTTGCTTAGTCCACTTCTTTATACAGTGTATAACCTGGATTTGTTGTTAGCACCCCATCTACTGGCAGCAGAGGGAAAAATGTTATAACGTGGTTAAAGGTCAATTTTGCATAATTTATGTCTTTGAAATTGATTATTTGAACACTGGTATCAGCAATGTATGCAGGTCACATTGCCAAGCCAATTTTGTTCAGAGCAAGAAAGGCTTTTGTTTATGAATATTCCAGGCTACTGTTCCGTTTGCATACATTACACAACTCAGAACACACACAGCTCTGTAGCATCTGAGTTTCGCCGGGTAATTAACTTCTCCAAACAGAAACAGTTTAACCGGGTGTGTGTGTGTGAAGCTGGGGCTTGTTTGCTCACCTTTAGCATCGGAAAACGCTGTCAACACAACAACAGCGCCGCGCAACTCTTTGATCACTCCCCCTCTGTTCTTCCTGCGTCGCCTCCTCTCGACGGTTCCTCCCCGCTTCTCTCCGGCTCATACTGTAAGCTATATGTGACAATACAAGCAGCCCCATTCTGTCAACGTACCCGCTAACAGGCTAACGGGCTAACAGGCTCATTGGAAGCCCTTGTTATCCCGCTCAAACAGGCAGCGCGGAGGAGCCCGGCGCATTTCCATAATGTTATTGACCGAGCGCAGGGACACGGCTCAGATATGTGGTCTCGCTGCCGGTATTTGCATGTCTATTACGGCAGAAAAAAGAAGAAAAAAGTATACGCCAGACCTGGAGAAGCACAGCCAATTTGAAGGTCCGTTGCACCAAAGCTACACACTTCTGCGGTAACTTTGAAGTGCAGAGCCGCAGAGGACTGAAGCAACTGAGGCTGAGAAGAAGAGTGGAAGTTGGGACAAAGTGTGGCGCCGTCTTAACTACAAAGTAGGTATATTAGTAAAATGTCAATATCTACTTTAGTGCACCACTATAAATTCACTTGTCAAAGAGGGAGGATCATGCAAAACCGCCTTTTCTGAGATTTCTACCATGTTATAAAGTTGCTCCCCTCATCAAAAACATAGCCGATGTCATTTTATAGGATATCCAGGCCTGCATGAGTAATGTAGCATTCTCTCCTGGGTCTAACCCCCCTTACAGTTAGCACTACCCAAATCTCAGCCCATAAGCCTTCATCACCCATGCCCCTGCCTTGTATGAATGTGGTGTGTGAGTGTTGGTGGTGGTCCAACTTTTTAATGAATGGTTAATTTAAAAAGTTAGTTATTAATTCTGCTGCTTATAAAGTCACATTATGAAGCTTGGAATGCATGAGGTGACAGTTTAAATGAACTCGTTCTGTTTTTCATGTTTTCAGACATAGTGCCTTTAAAGGTTGTATAGAGGATTTTTCAAGAAAGCACAGCAACTGTTTATCCTTTTTCAAATGGTGCGCATGCATGAACCCACCCCCTTCCCCGACAGGACCACCTCCTCCTCACGTCAGGATTGCTGGAGCTACTACTATCTATTACTATTATTATAACTGCAAAGAAATTCAGTTATAATAAAGTTGTTGTGTGAGAGTAATGTATGCTGTGCAAAATCTTAGTGATTAGATTTACATTTACGTTTTTAATGAAGTAGTTCATCCTAGAAAACAAGTTCACTCCTCATTGCTGCACAGGACTTGTAAATACAACTAACAGACTACTAATACAACAGACATACTTTTTCTTTGCATTGAAAACTACACTTTCAGATACAGGATATCACATTTGTGTCCTGAAAAACGTCTGTTCAAGCTCTTAGAAATTAAGTACATTTTCCAGTGATAAGCAGAAGTTTCTTGTCCAGAAGACCAACACATTTAGACTCTTCGTCTGCCTAAATGCTGCCATTGCTGGAATGAATCTCAGAGAATCACTTTAGTTTGGCTTTGTTCCTTTTCCACTTCTTTTTTTCTCTCAGCAACCCCAAAAATGGACTGTCTTGTTTGCCATTGACAATGTGAAACAATAAAAATACAACCATACAACCTATAAGCCCTGGAACTCTGCTTTCATCCATTTAGCCTCTAAAGAATCTCAACATCAGGATTTGGTTCACTCTTCCATGGGACAGTCCAAGTCCAACCAACCACCACCAATCACTCACTCAGTGACTCACTGACTCACAGGCTCCACTACACCCATGTTGTGAATTACAGTAGTTCCACATCACTGAGCAGGTCGCTGGGGTTTAGTCCTGTACAGGAATATTCTATTTTCTTCTAGGGATTCTCCAGCTACATTTGTCTTCAGCAAAATAGGAAGAGAACGTAAACAATATCTGGATTTGCAAAGAAAATGCATTTTACATTTTATTGCCCATCAGAAAACACCACATTTTCAGTTATTTTGCCCAAGGACACAGTAGAAGCATTTTCACTGACAGTTTTGTACTGTCGTTTTGTTCAGTTACATTTTGTGGCCTATTGAAATGTAGTAAACGTTTATCATTTCTAATACTTATTTTATGCCTGCCTTGTATTTTATCATATTCTATTTTTACACTGCTGTTACTATTACTATGTAATCCCAAAACAAAAGAAATAGAATTCGGACAACTGGAAGTTAGAAGATAGTTAGATCGCATCTATAGATTACAAGATCACTTATCTTGTTATATTTTGCACCAAATTACAAAAAGCACACGTTCCTTCTTTTGTGGCAGTCATGCATGTGAAGCTCATTTGTCACCAATCATTAAAAAAAAAAAACAAACACATTTCCCTCACCTCAGTTTCACACTTTAGTGCCCGTGTGAATGTCTTTTCTTCTTTTTTATCACGCCCCTCTGAAACTTTGGGTGATGCATCGGAGACCAGACTTACATCTTGGTAAAGTATTGCTAAAGTGTGTTTACTGGAAAACAACTTAGGAAAACTGGACTTAGTTATTCTAATTCTGAACAGACATGTAAATAGATGTGGATGTCACACTGCCAACCTTCAGGCTCTGCTATTCAAATTATTGCGTGAAAAGCATTATTTACCAATTCGAGTGTTTATTTGGAACATAGATGACAAGTGCACTTCACACAGCCTTTACACCAGAGGAAAAACGCTCTGCGGACCTTGAGCCGTGAAGTGTCCTTTTGTGGGTTAAACGCTACTTGACATGAATGATGGATCAGCAGGGAAACAGGCATGAAGCAGAGTTCACTTCATACATACTTGAGGAGAATGGTGAACGGTGAGCAGGATGTCATCTACACATGGTAATACACCGATGGGGGAAAACTGAAGGAGGAGATTGGAACGCTTCAAGGTTCAAGACATTTGTTTGACATGTATGTGCAAACAATGAGTCCATGCATATTGGAAATCTGATGTAGGGCTCTGAAGGAATGAGGTGAGGTGAGGTTCAAAAAGCATTGGAATAAATGCAGTTTGCACATGGAATTCACAAATGTTATCCTCATATTACCTGGCGCATATATAGAATCTGTACAGCAAGATATTCAATGCAATTCAGTTTGAAAATGAGTTAGTGTGTAAGTAATCTTTATTTATATGAAAGAGAGGTACTTTATTGATCCAAAATGTTCAAATTTTGCTGCAGCAACATTTCCACTCTACTTTTAAGACGTCTTTGTGTCTCAGTGCAGTGTAACATGAGAACTGGTCAGGGAGGGTCAGCAGATCCTGTGTCAGAGCAGTTTGAGGAGAAGAACAGTCCTCAGGGCAAAAGTGTCTCTGCTCTGTATCCTGCAGTCTGGGTATCACAGCAGTGTCCAGTGGGAGCTGCACAACAAGAAAGTGTCTTCCAAGCCTCGTTCTTACTTCAGATCTGAACTGTAACTTGGTCTCTTGGCACCTTTTGCTATTCACCATGGAGATAAAGTTTAATGCCATACGGAGTGGTTGGCTGCTTTCGTGGCTGTTTGGTTCACACACTGAGCAGTTTGTGAAACTTTTTTGGTTTTTGAGTTTTTAACATTATCTCATGGGATATTGACCAATTAAGAAGTGCAGCATGTTCAAGTTCAAAGGACACACATAAGGGAATGCTGGATTGCGTGAAATGATAGTGTAAATTTGTTTTTCCATATCCAGTGGTGAACGTGCAGGCTAGCTAAGGAGTGTAAGAGTAAGAAAGAGGGAACGCTTTCCTGTTGTGTTCACTTGGTTTCCCCTGGTTACTGCTGTGATGCCCCAGGCAGCAAAACACAGATGATAGATAGGACACTTTTGTCCCTATGACTGTTCTTCTCCTCAAACTGCCCTGATGCACTGCCCCTACTGGACCAGTCCTCCTGTTAAACTGCACTGAGACCTCTGACAGACACACAAAGGCTACTGAGAAGTGCACTATGTTTATGCAGCTAAGCTTGAATTTCCCTCTGTATCAATAAAGTATTTCCCTCTCTCTCTCTGTACTGTGGAGCATTCCTGGCAACACAATAAGATGCCCTCTGAGACAAGCAGATGCATACACTTTACCCGAAAGTTACGCAGTGCACCTTTAAGATGAAAACACGTGTCCTTATGCTAAACTACATCCTTTGAGATTTCCTGGATGAAAACAGAAACTGAATATACTTTAACATTAATCATGCTAAATGTTTTGGTTTTACATTTCCATATTTTAAAAAAACATCTCCATGCATGTCGAGAACACCTCTTCTCATCTCTTGGCATGTCTCTCACACCTAACACATTTCTTTGTGTAACCCTACATTAATAAATCATAAGGGATGCTTTGAGAGGCTTTAACCTCCATACATAATTCACTGGAGCTGATGCTAATGCTACAGCAGCTCTGTCCCACTGAACTAACACCAGCCAATTAGCTCTAATGAAAGCACTGGGTTTACTCCTCAGCACAACCAATAATTTACACCTCCCAAAAGAAAGAAAGTCAAAACCAACTCACAAACTTTTACTGTAAACTAGGGCACGGACATAGGGACCAAAACATGTAACAACATATAAAAGGCAACATTTGAAGGTGCATTTTCTGGTGGAGGGTCAAATGCTTTTCTCTGAGGAAATGTTTTGCTTTGTCTGGAATGTTTCACAGTATGGCATTAAATCTTTCTATCTTCATATAGACCAAACCAGACCAAGTTACAGATTAGGTCTCTGGAGAGGCAACCTCGCTCACACTTAGAATGCCTGATTTTCTAGGCATTCATAGAAACAAGCATGATGGGCCCCACCCAAAAAGTGACAGTCCTTAGTTACTGAACCTTATTTGTAATTAGTTTCGGCTCATAAATCTTCCTTATCAACTCATGGATTTAAGTGTTTTCAAGTGACGATAATTATGTCTTTGGTAACAAATTATGCCACTATATATATAGTTTATTATGTATGCAGAAGCAGCTTGGATGCGCTGTGAATTTGACCAAAAAACTTTTGTCCGGGTGACACAATTGAACTTCTCTTTTGCTTTTACTGATTGCAATTATAATACTGATTTATTCTTAATTAGAAAAAAAAATGGACATGATGTCTCATTTGTTTATGTCATAATTTGGTGTTTTGATTCTTGATACTGAGTATTACATAAGTCTTTCATTTGGGTTGCCATGTTGAAATCCAGTTGGTTTAAACCTAAAATTATTCTCTGAGACAGTAATTATTGAGATTTAGTTGAGATTGTGATGGAGCTTAACAGTAACTCTCCACTCTGGTTGTGGAAGTAACTTTTTCCATACATTTTTCCCCTAGACTTTTATTGATGTTAAGAGTTCAATGGCATCAGGGTGTCTAATCAGCTACGCTGTAACTTAAATCTATAACACGGTTGTTGTAAGCTCAAAAAGAATATTCAAAATGCAAGATTCTTAACTTAGCAGTTTATAAAGGTCTCGATATGACGCTTTTGTCATAAGTTACTATATAGCTGATTAGCTCTGATCAAGCTTTCAAACTCTTAATAAACTTATTTGGAATTGTGTTTTGTTTCATTCACACAGGTTTAATACAAACCAGCATGTTTAGGCTGGCTTATCTCAAATAGAAAAAACTCCCCACTGTGTTTTCAGAACTCCATACAACTTCACTAGAATCATTATCTATTTAATAAAATGTATAAGTTAACTTGTAAACTATGACTTAACATCACAAGGTGGAAAGAGCATTTTAAACTTTGGAGTTGCAGACAGACTAACAATAAAGCATTACTCAAACATGAGCAAATCAAACAAAACACAACTCCAGCAGCAGAAAATCAGTTGTGTGGTTCTGAACAGGAAGTCAATAGACCTGTTTCTATTATTAAACCATTTAGATCAATAGTTTACATTGTGTCTGGGTGGGTTTTTCTCTCATCAATCTCAAACATGTGCAGTAAGCCAGCCAGAAAGCTACATTGCAATATATTTTTATGTTAAAGTAGCATTTGAGTTTGAGGCAGAATGTGATTTATTTCAGCATCTTCACTTTCATCATAAACCTGACAAGATATCAAAAATCGTACTGATGTATAGGCCCTCGAGTGTTCCATTATACTTATGGAAGACATGATTCTGCCGTTATAATCACGTTTATCTAACTTTTTCAAACTTTTAACTCCAAAAATGTTATACTGTATGTACGATTTACCCAACAACTGACAAAAATGGCTGTACATAGGCTGCAGATGGTCTTTTGGACGGATATGCTACAAATATCCCTGTCCCAATAACAAATTTAGAAGAACGATATGTTGCTACGAAGAAATATTGCGATAAACGACTGCTTGAAATCCCAGTAAAACATTTTTTAAAAGACTGTATCACTAAAAAGCCTCTACAGCAAATAAATAGCAGAATGAATCAAATAATTAGCAACAGAAGGCACTATTTCAACTTTTACAGCTCAGATCTTATTGGATTACAACAAAAATACTCCAAATCTCACTATTTTTTTTAACAAAGAAAGAAATATTCGCTTCCAAAATTCAAGCTGTCATATATTGATCGAAATTGATATAGTAACTATCGTGACAGGCCTAGATCTTGGGCCGTACTCGACAAAAGACATTTTTGGTCAAGACAGGTCCTGCTGATCGACTAAAAAGGGGCCAGGGAAAAAGCTCTCAAAACTATTATGTATCTTTATGTATCTGACCCAAACTGCACTCACAAGACTACACATCCTGATGGAGTTCATGCAAAACAACTATTTATCCATACAAAAGTACTAGGAAACAATGTATTTATATGAAGACAGATTAAACTTAAATCATGAGTTTAATCTACCTTCTATAGATACCAAAATCCAAACACCAAATCTTCAGTTAACTCACAACTCACTCAGATTCTCACATTCTGCTGTTGTTCCATATACTAGTAAATATAATCTAAATAAAATTATTTGACCACTAACGCAAATTTTGGTCGACTAAAGCCGGGCGTATACTGTGTGAGATTTTCCATCGTCAATCACAGAGTTTAAAAGTTCACAGTTCTCATACTACGAATGATTTCAACAGTACGAAACCCTCACGAGAAGCGATGAGATTTAAAAAAAGGTTTGATATTCTTGCGATCTACGATTGCTGATTGGAGCTGGTCGTGAGGTATTAATCATTTCTCATTAGCCCATGTTCACTACACGAAGCATGATACACAAAACTTTACCCGATCCCAAAAACAGTTGCATGAGTGAAAAATCATCTCAAAAAGGGCAACATCGCACAGTGGATGCCCCGCTTAAGAACCTTATTTAGATTTAGCGACTAAACAACTTAATGCCCACAGCTCCGCCGATATCAGTCTGGTTTGTATGTGACGAGAAACTAAAATAAAAACAATCTATTTCAAAATTGCATAAATGTGCCAAACAATGTTGAAATCTAATTGGTTGAAGCCTAAAATGCCTCTCTCTGATCTTAACGGTCACTCCCTAAACACCAGGACCTGAAGCCGATCATGAGTCAGAGCTACTGCAGCCTCTGCAGCTCAGGGAGGGAATTCTGGAGCTTCTGAGCTTTTACATAAGACTGAGAATGTCCTCTATCTGCAGGTTAAAGTGCATTGTGTAACTTTTCTGGTGGAGCGGCCATCAAATGCTTTTCTCCATGGAGATATTATTGCGTTGGAATGTTTCACAGTTTGGTATTAAACCTTTTTATCTTCACGAAGACCAAACCAGGCAAAGTTACAGGTCAGATCTCCGGGAGAGGCGACCCTGCAAAGTCAGAATGCCTGTTTTTTTTTTTTTTTAGGTATTTTTGAGATATAAATCCAATTGTATTTGAATAAATGTAAGGCAGAGCTGTTTAATGTAATACTGTGAAACATTCCAGGCATGTTTCTATTCCACAGAAACAGGCATTTGACGAACCCCTAACCAAAAAGTTATATAATGCACCTTTATGGCACTTGCAACCCAGGTTCAGGTGTAATACCTTTTTAAAACTGTAGGAGCACAGGTTACATAGAGTTCCTTGAAGCCCTGATATTTTTGCATGGGAATCGATGCTTACTGATAGCATGTCAGTGTCTATATATCACAAATTACGGTATTGATCTACCCATCACTACTCTAGGCCTGTAAAACGCTGCAATTTCATTCTGAACCATATCCATTGATCCATTTCAAAACACTCTCGGAGAGGATGAAGAATATATTTCAACCCACAAACTAAACCACGCTATCATTTTCCCACCCCCGAACACAAAGGGAAATAATGAATTGGATTGGCAATCGCAATTACCAGCAGAAAGATCACAACAGACCTAAACTAGCCCCAGTAGCACCCCTATTCTCCTCCTCATATCACCACTGTCCGTTTGAAAGCGGGTAGAAGACCTCAGGTAGCGAGCTAGCATTTAAATCAATATGCTAATGAGACCATTTCCCATTCATTGGCTTCATTTGAATCCAGCAGAGGTTTCTAAATAACCCTTGGGACCCCGTGCGAGGAGCCACCTGTCAGAGCTGCTGTCTCTATCATCATAGCAGCATTCACACAGCTCCAGAGGTTAACGCAATTATATTATTCTACACACACAAAAATGCACAAATGCACACACACGCAAACGTACATGCAAGGGCTGCTGGGTAATGGCACGCGGAGTAGGCAAACAGAGCAATCACAAGCCGGTGACCACGCGCTCTCATTTGTTTAACCCAGAAAATGGAAGGACAAAGCTTGTACAAGCGGAGAGGAGGAGGACGGTGGGGAATAAGGGGAGCGCTGGGAGAGCCGGAGGAGGAGGAAACATGCAGAGGACAAATGTGCGCTGCCGGGTTTTGTACAATAAAGAACAAGGGATGGAAACAGAGGGGTTGTGCTGTTATTTTTGTATTGTTATTTGTCTTAGAAATGTGAAAAATCGCGCTGCTTTGTTTGCAGTGGCCCAAAGTTAGTCCTCACTCACCACAGAGCACCTATGTTTGAGTAATCCTTTATTATTAGTCCGTCTACCTCGACAAACCTCAAAATACTAGTAGTTTTCACCTTTACTTCAGTAGACTGGGCTGAAATATTGTATTGTGTTGTATATTTGTATATTGTACAGTTGTTTTGTGTTTGTGTGTCTCCCCTTCCCAGGACGACAGATGGAAATTATCTCTGAGCTACAATCTGGTACTAACATCTCCGTCACTGTCCTTAATGTAATTGTACACTGTCCTAATAAACCAATAAAGTAAAATAAAAAACATGCATAAATCAGTCAAATTATTCTATTGAAAGTGTATGGAGGAGAGCACTTCCTGTATTGCTTCATGACATCACAAGGTGGAACAGAGCTTTCTTTGTGAGAGAAGAATTTAGCCTAAATGTGCAGAGTTTGTGTGTTAAACTTGTATGAGTGAAAAAAAGACAAAAACTCAGGTGTGTTTGTGAAATGTTATAACATAAGATTGAAAATTGTGTTATAAGCTTTTTTAAATTTTGAAAAATTGAACTAGTTCATTTGCAGCGTTCCAAAGTTAGTCCTACTTATTCAACCGCAGTGAGTTTTTTTAGCATTTCCACAACTTTCAGAGACCTGAGTGGAGTTTTGCCGTAATTGCAATGCTGACAACAACCAGCATGCTAACGAACACTTCCAAATGATCTGAGAATAAAATGCTTATTTATTATATGCAGTACAGGGCATTTAATGTATTATAAATGTCATTAGATGTCATTTTGTTGTTATCAAATTATCCTGTATTTAGCATTTTAGCTTCCTCAAATGCTTTTGCTCTTGATTTTAGAAAATATCCTAGTTTTAAATTTAGCATCACTTTTGGGGTCATTTGAATTTGCTTTATAGGTCATGCTCTTACCTACAGAGAGAGAGTTTTTAGTTTTAAACAGGATTTAGGTATTAGAAGTGGCTTTGTAGTTCTTTATATTTATAGTTCTTTATTTTGAGCTATGTCAGAGCAGATCAAACAGAAACTGGAATCTATATTAATGCAATTTTGTCCAGTAGAGATTGGCAGGGCTTTAATTATCCAAATGTTTCTAGTGAAGGTGTATAGACTTTTCTGATTAAGAGAAGAACTTGAAGAACTCAGACTAAACATGCAGGGTTTAAGAGTTAAACGTGTGAATAAAACAAAACACAACTCTGGGTATGTTTGTGATGAGGAAACAGCATCATAGCATAGATCAGAAAATTAAAAAGGGCGATCAAATATTTTCTACTGTACTGGTTAATGAGTTACGCTGTGATTCGCGGCGATACAGTCACAGCGGTGGAGTACGGGGCAGATGTTGTGTGTCGGCTCCGCTCTGTTCCTCTGAAATCTCCGATGCTCCACTCGCAGCTGTGTCCTCCCTCTGTCAGCGGCAGCCCGGTAACACTGGCGTAGTAGTATCCAAGCATTAGCGCTTACTAGACGCAAAAGAGCTCCAAACCTACGGGGTGACGAGATATAAGAGCCCAAATATGTTCACAGACACATTGTTAAATGACTTACTATATGACAGTGGAAGAGTTTGAATACACTACAGATTAGAAGGAATTTAACTTCGCCTGTTGGATTTGGCTCCAGTCAAATGAAGCTCATAACGGTAGCAGTTATAGGAGCGAATTTGAAGCAGAGATCCATATTTGGAATAGGAATTTATTAACAGAGAAAACAGATAAACAAATAAAAACGTAAAAAAGGATCATGTAGAGCTGGTTAATACAAACATTTTCATACCTAAAGCCTGAGCCAGCAGCAGTTGCAGAGAGATGAGCAACATTTTTTCAATGTAAATTCTATGTAAATCCTGTTTTGTTCCAGACTATGAGCAAGACACTTGACCCACGTGGCCTAGTTTTGTAGGATATCGGTATCCATGACAAGTTAGTGCCATATGAACCATCTCGGACTTCAGGGGCCGACCTCCTGCTGGCGCCCACAGTCAGGACTAAACATGGGGAGTCAGTTTCAGATTCATGCAGCTAAAACCTGAACATGTGAGATAGTCCGATGCTTTGAAGCTTGATTTAAATCCAGACTCAAAACAGTTCTGTTTAGCTGTGCATATGACTCTTTTTTCTTCTCTCTGATTTAATCTCTCTTTTTAATTTGATGATGATTATTTATGTTTTGTTTCATTTGTATTGTGGTTTTAATGCATTTCTCATTCTATAAAGCACTTTGAATTACTTTGTGTACAAAAACTTGCCTTGCCTTTAGAGTTAGAAGATTAAAAGTGCTTGTTCACCTGCTTAGAAATTGTGACACACTAGGGAATTCCATAAATGTGTACTGAGGTCCAAAGCAAGAAAAATGATCTGACGAAGGCTTTTTGCTGAAACGTTATTTAAAAATAAAAAAAAGCTTTTGTACATCGCCCATCTGAGTGTGCTTTTTTTTTCACTTTTAATTGCTGTATTTGCATTTGCACCTCTAAAAGAACTTTGGTGTGTTTCATTTAATTCGATATCTTACACTAGACCAAAACTTCTCTCATGCATTCAGAAATTATTGTTTGACATGGAAAACTATAGGAAAAATGTGTTTATAGGGTGCATTTTCCCTTGCGTGATGTCATCATCGCGTTTAGAACTCTCTGCTTCCTGTTATTTAACTTTTCTGTGCAAATATCTTCTTGGTCTGTGTAATACTATAATTTATTTTAAAACAGGTATAATCTTCCATTGCTTGAAATTGCCAATCCAATTAACAAAATACTACCTTATATGAAGGCGTCATAGTGATATAGTGGTTAGAGCTTTAGCCTCGCACCAAGAAGGTCCCAGGTTCAAGTGGAGTCTTGTATCATGTAAAATTCCTGAAGAAAAAATACGATTTTTTTTGGCATTTTGTGATTTGTGATTTAATCTAAAATTCTCTAAACATTGTCACTACAAATGCAGGACAAAGCATTGGGTTATTAAGCATTCGAATTACTTACATGCTCATAAAAAGTCGGTTTTGCATTATATCCACTTAAAATAACTACATAAAGAAACTGTAAGCTGTTGATAAAATGTTTAAAATGTAGAAGATAAATGTTCCCAGCCCTCCTCTGTTCCACCCATGCTCGCAGGTGTCAGTCACGCCTCTCCATCAGCGGCTCATAGACAGACTCAGAGTTTGATGAGCCTAAATCCTGATTAACAGAGCAGTGGTTCAGACCAGTGAGCCCCACATCTGTCACTGCTCCACACTACCTGCACACCGCCTGCTCCTGAAACACTCCTGGATGGGAGAATGGGCTTTCTACTGTGCTATGACTTCGATACTACAGCTTGAAACTATCTGCTGTTAGCCAGTCACAACCGATACCAATGCAGAAACTGATAATGTCCTTTATATACAATCTAAAATAAGGTAAAACTAATAGAATAGTTCAAAATTTACTATATTACACAAAATTGATTCTTGTGAGATTTAAGCCATGCTACAATGCTGTTACCTCATTAAACAAATAGCTAGAGTTGTGTTTTGTTCTGCATTATTAGTCATTATTAGCTCAAAATCCTCTGTTCCACCTTGTGATGTCATGTAGCGATAGTTTTCTAGTAAACAGCTCCTTTTACCTTTTGGTCAGTAGAGACTGTCAAGTCCAGGCGTGAAATGATCCAAATGATTCTACTGAAGGTGTATGGAGCACCTCAGTCTAAATATGCTAGGTTTGTGTGTTAAACATGTAAGTAAGGTAAGTGTGTCTCTAACCTATAAAACAGAAGAGATGAAGAAAGAGCTGCAGCGTGAAACTTAGATCCGCCCAAAAGCACATCCATTCCTTTACAGAGCCTCATAGTCAACGTGTGTAATAACAAATCCACATCTATTCCGTCTGTAGTGTTCACATATTATTGAAACCAAACAGATAAGATGAACCAAATTCCTGGTCTTGGTAAACGCGTCATTTCCAAATCCAGAGTGGAGCATGCATCTGTGTAAAGATGCAGCAAAAACGTGTAAAATTGAAGCCAAACTGATACAAACCAAAACTCTGCCAAAATCATTCTGCTCGTCGGTCCTGGTAAAAGCACAGTTCACAAATGTGCTGTATATATTCAGTGGAACCTCGTGCGTGAAGATGCAGCCAAATTAGTCCACGGAAAGTTCTCCACAGTCCTCCCCCTCCATCCAGGTAACGGTAGAAGCGTAAAGTAATAATATAACAAAATATAATAATAATATAATAATTAATATAACAAAACAGAGAGCATGTGGTTTGTGTGCTTTGATATAAAGAGCGGTATAGGAAAAAAAAAAAAACAACAGTGAAACTTGAGCATGTGTGAGTCCATGGGAGGATCAGGATAGATACACTTTGGTTCATTCGCATGCACATTTGTAAGTAGTTATAACAGGATATCATATAGTAGCCTAGCCTGTTTTAATATATGAATTAACAGTCCTAAAGTAATTCAAGGAATGAAAAAAACTGTTGCAGAATTCATTGCATTTCTTTGAAGACTTACACTATGCACAACAACCTACATTTTGTTTGTTGATTAAAAATTAACATGATCGATGAAATTCTTAATCAACTGATGAATTAGTCGACTAACGTTGATCCTAGTGGGCTTCATCCCACACTTTATCAAGGCGACCATGACAGCACAGGCACACATTAATAAGGAGCTATGAAGATGTATATGAGCGATGATCTGTGGGTAAACAGTTTTGATCAGTGGGAAGCCTCTATTCTGTGCATTAGCCTCATCCAGTGCAGTCCTACATTTAAGCACAGAGAGGCCTCCCGCACAGACACGCCTTCCCAATTACAGCTATATGAAAGGAACGCAGCAGGACCAAAACTAATCTAGGCCAACTGTCTGCCACCATTGTAAAACTGTGTATGTAAAGTGTCCATATTCTGATTTGTTCTAATGTTGTTTCCTTATCACAAACATACCTGGAGTTGTGTTTTGTTTCATTCACACATGTAACACACGGATCCTGCATATTTAGGCTGAGTTCTTCCCTCCAATAGAAAATAATCTGTTCCACCTTGAGGTATCAAGTGGTAATACAAAAAGTGCTTCACTGTGGTTATAAACTCCATTCACCTTCACTGAACAAAACAAACAAAAGGGAAATGGAAGCTGTTAACGTAAAGCTGCATGACATGATAAAATGGAACAGAGCATTTTGAGATTTGGAGAAGTCGATGAAAATATGTGAATGAAGCAAAACATGACTACAGGGATGTTTTTGAGGAGATAACAAAATTCTAACATGGTTCACATGAGTCAATTTAGCAAGGATGTTTTAAGTGCATATGACAGATTTTAGGTTTAGTTTAAATCAGACATATTATGCAAAATTGACTTTTTGGATCTTTTAACCATGTTATAGTTGTTTCCTCTTCTCATGTATCCTCTCAAAGTTGTATTTGGAGTTATTCATGCATGTTTTAGTAATGTTTAATGCCTTATTTTCAAGACACCACATTGCTGACCAATCCCTGCTTTCACCACCAACATACACCTACTGCTCTGTACCTATTTTGCTCTTTAGTTTTATTTTCCTAATCAATGATAAGTGTAGAATTTTGCAGCATTGCATGGTCATTTTGGTAACAATCTGCTACTTGCTAGTGTGATCTGCAGCTATCCAGAGGAGCGGTCAACAGTTACAAGGCTCTTGTAGGCTGTTTGTTGTGATGAAATTTACTACAGCGTCAGTTCCTTTTGGGCACCACAGTTTTCTAACATGGAAGTTGTTGACTTGCTTCTTTTATCAACACGACATACCGTGATACTATATCATCAAAAGTCAACAATATCAGATGCCATCACAATATAATGAATTACAAGTTTCTCGGCTTCAACTAGTAGATATGGTGATTTGAATGCCTTTCTTTGTGATTTGAATGTGTCTCTTATTCTGTAAAACACTTTGCATTACTTTGTGTACGAATAGTATACATTTAAACTTGTCTTGCCCTAGCAAAAAAAAAAAAAACTACAGAGAACTACATAGACCATGATCCTTTGGTGTTGTCATTGCAGACTACAGGAAGAAACAACTGTTATTAAGCAAATCTTACTTTCTCATGTTATGACAGCACCAAAGGCTTCTCAAGGCTTTTCCTAGGCTTTAAAAAGGAAAAAGTAGCATTATTCACAATTTTGTGCACCTTCCTAAAATACTGCAATAAATATCATACCATGACATGCACATTGTCAAAATATTGTGTATATATTTTGATATTGTTAGATCCCAAATTAATGTTGCAATTTAAAATGTGTAAATTAAAAAAAAAATATATATTTTTTTTTTTATTTGTTTTTTTAAGTTTTTTTTTAATAGTGCAATAGTGATGCAATAGCCTATGTTCAGTCAATATAATAATGACACTTTTACATGTAAGAAAAGTAAAAAGCCTTGATTTCTTCATAGAGTTCGGCTCCTTTAAGAGCAGCCGCTGTACATAGTGTCCTTTGTGTAATGGATTCAATGACATGACGCCGTGCCAGTGCCATGATGTGAGTAATGAGTTGTCCTTCACTATGTGTTCTATCAATGCCGAGGCCGGACACTGTGAGGAGAGCACAGCAGACAGCTAGCATCTGTCGCTAATAAACTACACACTTACCATTATGCCAACACAATGTACACACGCCGCAAAAGGTAAGACAGTGAAACTCAAACTTTTCTCACCACGTACCACCTTATATAATACAACTGGCTTTCCAAGTACATGCAACACAAGACTAAGACTCTACCTGGTCTAAAATAAGCCTGAAATACTCAGTTACAGTATCGGTATCAGCAGATATTGGTTGATTTTTTTGCTGATATCAGTATTGGCTGGCATTAACTATGTCCGAATGTCCACCCTAGTCTAAACCCTCATTCACTACATAGTCCTGTACTCTTTAGCAGACTACACAGTACACTTACTACCATTACTACTACTACTACTATTTCCAGGTCACATAATTTGTTTAATCACATTTTTTATTTTAAATGTTCTGAATTTCTGAATGTTTTAACCCCAAAAAACAAGTTTGAATTATTTTTGTTCTGCGTTTTAGTTGTTGAAATTGTGTTTAAAATGCAATAAAACTGCTTTTAAATATACAACTCAAATATTTCAAATTCAACAGCCAAAATTCAGAGTGTAAAATTTGCAGTGAAAAAAAGATCTAAGATACCAATGCCTAAGGAGTCGATCCAAAGTGATCCGATCTAACTTAGTAACTAACAGGAAATGTTGCAGTGAAGCGATCTGATTGGTCAGAGTTAACCTCATCAAAACCTCATCTCTTTTATTTTTCAAGTGTAAACCCCGCCCACAGATGCAAACAGCCAATAGGAAACAGCCTCTGTCCTCCTCACTCACACGGGATCGATTGTTTCTGCCTTTTTGCTATGAAAATTTTCACTGTGAATTTTACCCTGTTGAATTTAAGGTTGAAAAATATTGAAAATATCTGCGCTGAATATTTAAATGGTGATTTTTTTTTTTTAATTGTGTATTTGAAACATAGTGAAAAAGTATACTTACAATTTCAGCAACTACAATTCAAGAAACTTTTTTCAGAATTAAAAACTTCAAAGTGAGAAATTCAGCGGTAATTAAAATAAAACAAATCTAATGGAACAAATGATCTTGTTCCATTAGATGTTCCAGCTTGTAAAATCTGCTAAACTCCAACAAAATTTGATTTCATAAGTAATGATCCGATCAGACTGGCACACAAGTGATTATGGACTAATAATAACCACGAGTTTTTGTCAAGCTGACGTGTCATTCCCAATTCCTAGTCTCAGTGAAAATTTGTCTTTTTGAACAAACTCATGGGTAAAAATTCAAGTCGTTTCTTCAGCTTAAGATACATTTATGGCAGGGTGACCGGATCTTCAACACTCAAAACTGGGAGGATGTGAGGGTTACTATGAATAAAACTGTGAAAACATTCTCGACTCCCTTGTGGGTCATTATAAAATCTGAAGGACTTCTATATTTCGCTGGTCATTTTCAAGGATGTTTTTTTGTATTTTAGCTAAATAAATACAAAAACATATTGCTCCCTTTACCGTTGGTGGGGACCAGATTCGTCAAAAATAAGTACACCTGGGACATGTCTTATCTTAAACCTGGGACGAATCACTGGTTTTGGATTAATCTGATGGGACAGAGGACACAGGGCTCAACACTGGGACTGTCACAGGTAAAGAGGGACGCCTGGTAACCCTGAATTTAGAATGCTAATTATCGATATCAGTAAATATCGTATTGGCTCAAAAAAATCCACATCAGCTTATCCCTGGAATGAATCATTACTGATGTGGGATGAGTGAATTTAGAGTTGCAGTAGTTTCGCTGGTGGAGAATTTGACTAGAAACCCAATCGTTACAATAGCTTTGCTTTGAATATGTCCCAATTACTTGTTCTATTTATGCCAATATTTGTTTGTCAGGAAATACACTTCTTAATATGTATTGTTGTTGTAAAGCATAGTTGTTGGTTGCTTTTCCGTGACATCTTTGGTCTCTGAAGATCGTGAAAAGCTCTTAAAAATTCATCACAGTGAATAGTTTGGACGCTCAGAATGCATAATGTCGTGAGAAATAACTTTGGACCACTGGGTTATTCTGTTTTTCATGTTTTTAAGACAGTAAAATCAGGTGCATTGCCTTTACTGTGCCCTACATCTACTCTGACAAAATGGACCAGAACAAAGACTAAAGACACTGCAGTCGTAATGACAGCTCCCCGTTGGCCGAAGTGGGCTGAGCGAACAGGAAGCGGGGACATGTGCCGGGGTCAAAGGTCGGTCGCCGTGGGAACAGAGCTTAAATACAGTACGGATCAGAGCAGACAGTCATGAAACATTCACAAAGAACAGCAGCCAAGTGCACGGCTCGCGAGTCACAAGTAATTAACGGACGTTCCCAATCCGTGACAGCTCTTGAAATCCATTCAAAGTATTACAGTTTCCCAAAATAAAAATGGAGCTGAACTTGGATCTCCTTGACTTGTACCTTCTTTTTGACAGGAGACAAATAGAGTTGCGGTTGAAAAAGTAAACTTTCCCAATCTTTTTCATTATAAAATTAAAGAAGTAACTGTGTGATGACATTTTAAAGACTCATTTTCCAGTAGATTGATTTTGAAAGTAAATATCTTAGATCTTTCCTGTAACTTGGTCTGATTTTTTCTCCATGAGGAATTTTTCTCTGGAAGAAACATTCCAGACAAAGCAATAATATCTTCATGGAGAAAAGCATTTGAAGAAGCCTCTACGAGAAATGTTACACAATGCACCTTTAAATTTTGAAATTAATAAAAAATAAACAATAAATGCATGACAATTTTGTCTGATTTTCTCTAAAACTCTGGACTAAAATGATCCCCAATTCAAACTGAAGCCTGAACCTTTTGTTGTACAGACAAATGACGCTCTGTAGTTTCACCTCATAATTATAGGAACATGATATATCGAGGAAAATCAGACTTTGAATCCTGCCTTGGTTGTTTTTGGTAAATATAAGGAAGCGTAAAGCTGCTGTTATGAGATATTCGCTGACAGACAGTAGAGTGAGCATTTGTAAGGTCTTGACAACTTCTATTTCAAGGCTGAAGCCAATATCACACACAAATAAAATTAGGGAAGATATGGACTGGAAAAACTCCAGGTGGAATGCATATAAAAGCCTTAAATCTTCAGCACAGGCCGATATTCTGTTTTAGTCGATCTGCTGCTTAAAATATATACACAAAGCTTTATAGTATCACTTTGATTGGAATTGACAATTCTACAAATTGAGACTACACAACTTGTGGTAAAAAAAAAAGAGCTGACGGTGAGTTTGTAGTAAACTTAAAATACAGAAATACAAAATAGCTCAAAAATATTGTCTCAAAAATACTGGCCAAGCTTATGGGCCATTGGTTGTTTTGTATTCTACACATACGCCATGAAACATCCCATATTGGTTAAATATAGTTTTCCTTTTATGGTCTACTAGTCGTGGGTTATTATTTACTCCAAATCGCTCCTTTTTATCAAATGGCTGACAAAATGGATTGATTAAAAACAACATAGTAACCATAGTGATTGGACCTTATGCACAGATATCATAAAAATGGACTCATAAAGCACCCAAATTTAGATCATAAAAACACTGCTTCACATGACAGCAGTAGTGTACAGTAGGTGATCACTGACCACGTGCCGGGTTTCCTCCTGGGTTGAGGGTCACGTTGAAGGCCTGGGTCCACGCGCTTTGACCCTGAGGAGCATCACATGGATCCACGTACAACAGAGCTCCTCCAAAACCCAGCTCTGACAGAAGGGACAGCTGAAAAGAAGACAACACAACAATATGTGAACAGAACAGTTACATATTGTGCACTGATGTGGCTGTGGTGTTTTTGGCACCTTTACATTGTTATAATACATTTCAGTATTGCATTTCAAAGTGCTTAAATTGTTAGAAGGAAAATATTCAATATGTAGGGCGTTACGACTTTATCAAGAGAAGAAAAGTAGCTTTAATTTAAAATAAAAAAATTAATGTAAAATCTAAGTTACAAAAACCATAGGCGAGTTCACTGGACTAAAGCAACCATGTTATGATGTTATGCCTATAAATCTCCGGCGTTTTTCCTTCAGTGAGCTCCTTTTACAAGCTATAAATGCCAGAGAGCTACTGATTTTAGCGGTCGCAAGAAATTCAGCAACTATAAGAGCCATGGCAACCGTTAGTTTATAAAACAGGTGTTGGCAATAGTTTTTTTCATGGGGTCACATGAGAAATAGAAAATATTATGGAGGGCCCGGGCCATTGGATTTCTTTATAAAAAGCAGTAAACAGCGTTGTTTGGTGCACTGGTGAGACTGGTAAAAGTCTATGTTATGACAGAGCAATACAAATTTGAGGTACCCTTACAAAAAAAGTCATAAAAAACATTGTCTTTGTTAATTAATGTTTATTTTGTAATTCCAAATCAGCAGAAACGGGCCGGTCAGAGTCAACCAAAGCAGTTTGTGGCCCCAGAGTTGTACAGTGCCCAGGTCTGTTATAAAACATAAACCATTATCCATGTCATTTGATCTGAAAGTTGGCAATTTGAAAACTGCTCTTGACATTAAAGATTATTGGCTGAACGGTCAGATCCACTGACTCCACTGGTTGGAGGTGCGATTCCAGCTCCCACATATAAATGCTGTTGTTGTGTACTTGGGGAAGACACTTAACCCACCTAGTATACACTGGTGTGGATGGTTGAGTGGTTCCTTGATGTAAAACGCTTTCAGTGCCTCGAAGATGGAAAAGTTCTGTATCAAAATGTGATTATTTACCATTTTCTTTAATCAAATTTTAGATTTCAGTACAATATGTGTAATTCAGTCTCTTGGCAAACTACTTGGAAGAGGGTGGAGAGCTACTGGTCGCTCCCAAACTAGAGGTCTAGACTCCTGCTATTAACTATGACTTTTTCTTTTATCTATGGGGAAAATGAATAACAAAATTTACTTCCGGGGTCTCAGCAGGCTTCAGTTGTTCAGCTCCATGGAAATTTCAGCATAGAAATGACCAAGTTTGGTGAATATGAATGTATTTGCATAATATAGGAACTTTTTTTTACAAAGTCTAGTAACACCGACAAGGTAAGAAATCATTAAACCACAGTGAAGTAATAGGAAGCGTCTCCAGTCTAATAAAACTTGCCGCGTACCACGTTATATTTTTAGCTCAGATGCAGCCATGGCCTCTGTCTAAGCCTGTGTTATTGCTCCATATATTGACTCCATGTGTAACACCGGCGGTCACTCCTTTGTCACTGATGTCCTTTAAAAGTAGGCCTCCGCAGACTGCAAAGTACAATACAAAAACATACAGATATATAACTATGCACCTGGACCTGAGCCATGCTGAGACGGAGCCTGACTCAAATCTGTTTCAAATCTAATTCTGTGGACAAATATAGGCCCAGATCTCCGGGGAACGTCACTGTGCATGAGTGATGTTTGGCTGCAGGTAATGTCTGAGTCCACAACCTACATGCATGGATGGAGATGGAGTCGCATAAGAATACAGTGTACTTGGTATGTATTTGGGCAATAGTGTTGACTTTGAGTTATTGAGAACCATTTGAAAAGTACATATTCCAGTTATGGCGGCACGGTGGCTGAGTGGCAACACTCAGGCCTCACAGCAAGAAGGTTACGGGTTCGATCCCCGGGTCGCCCGGGCCTTTCTGTGTGGAGTTTGCATGTTTCCTCCCCGTGTCTGGATGGGTTTCCTCCGGGTACTCCGGTTTCCCCCATCAACCAAAAACATGCAACACCCTATGAACAGTGTACAACAAGGGACCGGCAGGGAGTCCCACCCTCCTGTGGGCTCACCACCTGCAGAGGGGTTCATAGGGTCTGGTGCATAGAGTAATGGGCAGTGCTGCCCCCGCGACCCAGCCGGATTAAGCGGGAGAAGATGGATGGATGGATGGATATTCCAGTTATTTCTATTTTATAATGTGGTTTCCTCATCAAAAAACAGACCTGGAGTTGTTTTTTGTTTTATTCACACATGTTTAACACACAAACCCTTCATATTTAGGCATGCTGTTGTACTTTGTGATGTCATGTGGTAATACAGGAAGCGCTCCACTGTGTTTTTAAATTCCACACACCTTTGGAGCTTTGGGGATATAGACAGACTGAATAAAGTTAGTCGAACATGTGTGAATGAACCAAAACGCAACTCCAGTTATGGTTTTGAAGGGGTAAGAACATTATAACAAAGCTATAAAAAAGAGCCAGTTTTGCATTATATAAGACTTTTAATATAGGGATATGTTGTAATCATGTTATTAATTAATTATGTTGTATTAAATCTAACATATTAAAAATGCAAGTTAGTTATATATAGTGTAAAGTGGAGCTACAATTTTGTTTTTCAAGACGGCGTATGTAGAAAGGTCAGAAATGTTTACAAGCTGAGATTTGTATTTGATTAAATTAATTCATGTGGTATTATTAGTTTCTGTTTTGTATGCAGTTAATTAGCAGAAATTAGCGCAATTAAATTAAATGTACGATAACATTTGTGCTGTGATAATTCCTTCCTAAATGATTCATGTAACCGTGCATTTGTTTCCATGGAGATATCGCTT
>KN491062.1:45346-65613 GCA_000787155.1 Scartelaos histophorus | reverse complement strand
TTGTGTAACTTTTTTGGTAGAGGGTTCGTTAAATGTTAAAAATACGTCTAAAATGTTTCACAGTTTGATATTAAACCTTTTTACCTTTACAAAGACCAAAGTTATAGGTCAGATCTATGAAGAGGTGGTCAGAATGCCTGTTTTTTTTTTAGGTATTTTCGAGCTTTAAAACCACCTATAATGGAATAAATGTAAAGTAGGGCTGTTTTATGTCATACTGTGGGACATTCCAGGCATAGCAATGACATATCCGTAGAAAAAAAGCAGGTGACGGACCTTCCAGAAGAAAAGTTACACCGTGCACCCTTAAAGATAATAGCTATAATGTGGAGGATACTATGGGAGGCCAGGCAGAACAAACAGCTGGGGTATTTTCACTGGCGAAGGTAAAGCTGACGCAATATATCACAGCTAATACGCTACAAAAATAAGTGCGTTTTGTTCGTGGAGCTGTCACCAGAACATAAATAAAGTGCTGTTTTTGAACCAAGACTCCACCGTCACTGCCAACGATCTCTGCACATTTTTAAACCCGACCGGGTGACGAGCCTAATGACCTCGGTTTGGGGTATTTATCGAACGTCAAACACTAGATCCGAAATAGACTCTTGCGGGCAGGAGACCACAGGCGCGACATTATTTTGACTCTTCCTGACCGTACCTCTGTCTTAGCGTGGGCCATATGCCAGATCCATATTTAGTTTTTATCAAGATTTATGAGAAGTTAGTATCTTTGCACCCTTCACCCTTTACTGCAAATGGTTAAATCCAGCTGTTATTAACTCAGAGTTGGACCAATAGGAGCTGTGGGTGGGAAAAAGTAGAAAATGACTGATAATTTTTTTTTGTTTTTTTTGTTTTTGTGTTGTTTTTCCATGGCAGATGCTGATTGTTTAGAGTCCAGAGTAACCGACAGCTGATAAGGTCTTGACTGATAATATTATATTATTTGAACAGACTTATCCACAAGCCTGTTTTATCATAAAACGGATAAATATTTTCGTGGAGTGTCCTCTTCACAGGATTCAGATAAGACTTCATGAAGACTCTTTAAGCTGGGTGGCCCGAAGGAAATATCAGCCTATTTTGAGAGTTTACGGAAGATAAAATACGCTAAAAACTACAAATATAGGGCCCATGGATAGAAAAAAAAGTCTCTAATTGAACACAGAGTTGCATTCAATAAAAAACTTGAGAATAACGATATGACGATTTCACTAAACTAACATATCGTCATCAGAATTCGATCGAGAAGTCGTAAGAAGTCATTTTCCCGAATACTTTTTAATTCCTACTTGTAACTTCTTCGATCACTTTGTCTTTCTAGTTGAGGACCATTATTCTGCAGTACCGCTTCTCGACATCTATAATTTCATCGCCATAGCCTTGGTCCTACCTCTGTCCAGATCCGGCCGGTACTTGGGAGCGTCCGGGGCGATCTCGATAGACGAACAGTTCCACCTCATGTCGGCAAAGGTCTTCTGACAGGTCTTCTTCACCTCTCTGGCCGCCTGGATGATGGTCTGCATGATCTCCAGGTTACTGCGGCACAGCTGGGCCTGAGAGGACACCAGGCCCGGCAGCAGTTTACAGTGCTGAGTCTGGTTCACGTGTAGAGAGGCCGGAGCGTGTGATATGGCCCTGCAAGAAAACCATCGGGAATGCATAAGGTTAAGTCTTAAAGCTGCATCGTGTCACTTTTTGGTTGAGGATCCGTCGCCTGCTTCTGTGGAGATGTTATTGCTTTGTCTGGAATGTTCTTTTATTCTATTACAGTTGGTTTTATAGCTCGAAAATACCAAGAAAAACAAGCTTGGACTGTGAGAGGGATCGCCTCTCCACAGATCTAACCTGTAACTTGGTCTGGTTTTGTTTCCATGATGATAGAAAGGTTTAATACTGTACGGAGGAGTGAAACATTCCAGACAAAGTAATAACATCTCCATGGACAGACCCTGTAGGCTGTAGTCAACTATATAACTTCTTGGTCGACTAAAGACAGGTTCTGCTCATGGATTAGTCGACTAAAAAATGGGAAATGGCAAAAACCCTCCAAACTATTACGTATCCCGATGTATCTGACCCACTTCAGGACACGATTGGGCCTGGACTCTTGTGCTGATGCTCTCCGATCATCTGTGTTGATGCTCCAAATGCCTTTTTTTCAGTTTATTGATAAAATCGGACGCACAAACACACGCAAACGCACAAACAATACCCTACATGTGTCATTATTAGGTCTGAGCAAATGGTGCGATTGTGTCGGGCTCGGTATCGGGCTCGGTTCGGATTCAATCGCCGCTCCGTTGGACGAGTGCCGATCTTGGACAGAAAAAACGGAGCTGATCCACACTCTAATGCAAAGGAGTTTAAGCTAAAACTGCAGAAAAAGGACTGATAATGTTTTTTATATAAAGACTTGAGATAAAAGGTGCACTACACAACTTTTCTGGTACATGTACATTTAGTATTTATCCATTACGGGTGTTTCTATTGCTCAAAAATACATGAATTCCTTTTGCAAATAGGACCGACTCTCCACAGATCTGACTTGTAACGTGACATCCCTTATGTTTAATCTGTACTGTGGAACATTCTAGACAAAGCAATAACATTTCTATGAGGGCAAGCAGGTGTTGAACCCTCCACTACTAATGTTAAACAGTGCATCTTTAAATTTATCATGTGTTTTTCAAGTTTATACTAAAGAATCCAACTCTTTCTGCAAAATAAAATAATAACACGCTATCGACCGATTAATCGACTAAACAACTAAACCCCTGCAGTATATTTCTACTGCATAGAAGAGTAAAATATTTATCCACAGTTCAGTCTTGTGCACAAAAGTCTGGCCCCGCTAACACAAACTGAAACAGATAGTGTTTTAGACCATATGTTTTTCTATTAACCGCAGAGCAGAAACATCTTATCAGAGAGAAATCCCCAAGGACCGTCAGCTGCAGATTCATAAAGTAAATCGGACACCTTTTTGGCAATACACTTCCCTTACTCCTCTATGCCAAAACAAAGAACACTCATACATGTAATAGATAGAAATAAACTTACAGACTCTTAAAGGCCCTGGACACAATATTTTCCATGTATTTCAGCAACATTTGTCTAGTCCAAGTACAGATATGTTGTGTAAGGAGCTCTTGAGGTCAGAATATTCCCGCTGTGTGCAAATTATAAAGCGTTTTAACTGTCAGATAATCGAAACGTGCAGATTAGCATGCTAGTTGTTGTGAGTTTTACCATTATAACAAAACTCTGGTCTAGGAAAGTGGTGAAAAACGCTCATAAACTCATAATAATAAAGTAAGAAGTAAGTTATGATCGATGCTAGTTCTGTTTTGCAGGGTTTTAAGACAAAGCGAGCAAAGGTTCATAGAGTTTGCTGCTCCGTTTTATCATTTTTGTCACATAATTTTGATGGAGTTTACACAGAGGATGGTGTCTGCAGTGTGTTCGTGAGAAGCCCTTTGCTCCTCTGCCTGGTTTGCATTAGGGCCATGGGGCCACCTCTCTGTGCCCAGTGATAAGCTGTGACTCCACTGGTTCTGCAGCACTCGCAGGTGTTTACAGCCTCATCTGGTTCACATTGTCCTGCTGTGCATTATCAACACTGGAGGAGTTTGCGTCGCATTCAGCACATGGCATCCTCACCCGAAAGTGCGATTCACATGGACGAGGGCTGTAACTAAAGCTTATTTTACTATTCAGAAGATTATTTCAAGGGTAATTTTCGATTTACAAACAAAATATGCAGTTTTTAACACTAATATTTTGTTAGACCACTACAAATTTATTCTGAGATGCACAAGATTGTTGAGTTCAGTTCAGATTTCAGTGTCCTCACAGGGTGTAGTGTGTTTCAGTATCAGCCCCTGCGCTCCTATAGTGTCACTTAAACTGTGTTATAAGGCTGCAACTAAAGATTATTTTAGTTTTTAGTTTTAACTGGTAAATTTTAAGTTTTGACAAATTTTTAACTAAATATGTTTCGAAATATGAAGTTTTCTATATAGAAAATATTAAAAAATAAAGTGTATTGTGAATAAAGTGTGAAATTATGTAATATTTTTTGGCATTTTGTTTTAATAATGTCACCGTTAATATGCGTTTTTTGTGTTTTAGAGTCTGCATAGTCCACACATTGTCAAGTTATATGTGTATTTTATGTTAATGCTACTGACCCCTGCCAAATTTCTCCACGGAAAAAACGAGATAAATGCAAACCTGAAACCCGAGTGATTATAAAAGTAATTATTACACAATTAGTCGGTTAATCTTTGCAGAATTGGGATTAAACTAGGACCTATTTTGGAGCTAATCCTAGAATAAAGCAGGACTAAAGCAGGACTAAAGCAGGACTAAAGCAGGACTAAAGCAGGACTAAAGCAGGACTAGAGCAGGACTAAAGCAGAACTAGACCAGAGCCAAACCAGGACTAAACCGTTACTAAAATGGGCTCAAACCGGGACCGAACAAAGTGCAACGGACTCACACTTGTGTTTAGCTCGGCACAGTGTTGTCACAGATCTAACTACAACATCCAAATTTAAAAAACTCCAAAACAAGTCAAGCCGAAAACCGCAAGAGCTTTGGAAATATGAATAACTTTTCCGAAGCGATAAACAACCCGCTCGCCGTGCAGAAATAACCCGAGAATATTCCGTACTGCCCAAAGTGTTTGTGCAATCGATGGTTTATGTCAACAGTAAAAAGTGTATGACTAACATGTGTTTCGAGCGTAAAGTCTGTGCATTCTGTGTGACTTATAGGCCCCGACGCCCTCGCACCATCCTCGGACCAGGTGTGCATCTTATTTATACCTCGGTGTTATTTTGATAAGGCCTCGCGGAGGACATGATAATATACGCGGCCTCGTTCAGCTGTAGCAGATGTTACCGACTCTAAGATGTCCATTCACTAACTGCACAATGC
Source organism: Scartelaos histophorus (assembly GCA_000787155.1). Classification (NCBI taxonomy): domain Eukaryota; kingdom Metazoa; phylum Chordata; class Actinopteri; order Gobiiformes; family Gobiidae; genus Scartelaos; species Scartelaos histophorus. Next base: position 60,666 of record KN491062.1, on the reverse strand, counting down.
ACAATCTTTCCTTGATCGAGCGGAGGAATGCTGGGGGCCCTTTTCAAAGCTGCCGTGAACGCAGAATTACTCACTCGCCCAATATCGCTTATCTGGATTACGCCAACGCCAAAAAACAACTTGTGAATGGGAGAGGACAATGCTTTAACGTCAGGGAATATGTCGCAATCTGATTCAAACTTCTATTTAAGCTGAGATTAGGTTATAGAACGTACAAAGAACACATATCCTGTTTTTTGGGGCTACATTTTGTTGTTTAGATCGCTACAAATATAAATGTATTGTGGCATGCACGAGATTCTTGTATTAGTTTATCAGTTCAGATCTCTTAAATAGGCCTGTCACAGAAAATAATATATAGAGTTTCAATATATAAAAGCTGGAACAATATATATTTGGGCTCAGAATGTATCGTGTGCACAGTTTTTTGGGTCATTTTTGGTCATTTAAGCCATAAAAGGTTGAATTTCTATGACTCATTACAGATGCAAGTTAAGAATTAAAGTTTCATTTTTGATTTTTTGACGCTATTGCAGATTGAGAATAGTTTTTGTGGTTTAAATCTGCTTTTGGGTTCATGTGTCAGTGGGAAAATAGTTTCAATATTATCGTTTATCGTGTGTATTTACTTCAGGGATGTAACGTGCTTCACATTTTGTAATCGTGACAGAAAAAACGCTCAAATGTTCATGATTCAGGAGGTGTTTACAATGAGCTCTTTGAACAGGATTCTACTTTTATAAACAGATCAAGCCGCAATACGAGTCAGACAAATGAACTACAGTTTCCAAAATGGTGCAGTCCTCTATAATATAACAATGAAGTATCTCTCTGTACGTCTAAAATACTTACAGCCATTTGATGCCAGAGCAGAGCTGAGACAGGAAAAGGGCCGTGAAGACACCAAAACGCAGGAGATGGGAGCAGCTCCGCATGGCGACAGGGGCTTGGAGGCACCAAAGTTCACACTGGAGTTCACACAAGAGGCAAAACACAAAAGATCTCAGGGCCCAGGTTTAGAAGTCCGTCTTCATTGTACAGATGATCTGAAACAAAAAACAAAGCAAAACATAGAAGACGTTTAGATAATGGGAAACCGGGTTGTGCAAGCGCCTTTGTAGGATGGTTGTAGGATGGGTCAAATGCAGAGGGTTAAGTGTACCTTAACCTGACCCAAATATATATTTAGTTAACATTTGCATAGTAAATAACAGGCTACATAACAAGATGTGTAAATGATGAGAAATACAACTAAAGCAAAAATGAAAAACACTGAATATGCACTGTATTTATTTTTGCTTTTACGTTATTTTCTTTTAGCATTTTATTTTCCAAAATGTGAATATCAGGTTATGTCACTACTAAGAGCGTTGGTTCCAACTCATAAAATCAAAGATTAAAATGAGAGCTTCATAAACTAAATGTCGGCCTTATAACAGCTTTACACAGTGACAGCTCGCCTCTTTAGTTTGGTTACTATGAAAATATGAAGAGAAACAGCGGATCATCACGGCTCATTATCTGATAGATAAGAAATCTCTCTGAGCAGATGTTTAAGTGAGCGCGTAAAAGCGCGCAGGTAAATGATAAAGGCACTTCTGCTTCTTCTGCTCTTTGACTGAGGCGCGCGCAAACTGTGTCAAATCTCTCCTGAATTATTATAATGAGATTAGTGAAACTAAACACGCCGGTGCGCGGGTTCCGCACTGCGGGAAAACTGCTTTGCACAACAATATTCACAATAAGCACACGATTTGTTAATTCTGGCCTTTTGTGGTCGCCGGGGCGTTTTATAATCTCTTCCTCTAAGCCAGACTCTTGATACTTGTTTGATGAAGACTCCGTTTCTTCACAAGGATTTAATTGTTCAAATTGACACCGACCCAAAGTGCCATAAAAGCAGCTCCTGTTCCCCGTAAAGATAAGCACAGATGGCCTCACTGTAGCAGCAGTATTACCCATGTCAAGCCAGAATCACACACAATGGACATGAGACTATGAGAGGCTGTGGACTGGTACAAGCACATTCTCACATTCTCACAAGAGACTGAATTAGGCTCAAATCCTGGGGAGGAAATCACAGGAGCTCAACAAATAGACCAGATTTCATAATGTATTTAATATTTAGACATGGAAAACTAGTTTACGCAGTTTAAATGTTTTAAATATGAATTGCAAAGTATTTCCATTGAATCCAAACTGCAGTAAAGCTTTAAGTGCTGCTAGAAAATGACTTGTCACCGGCTTTGTACGCGCTGCTTTGTTTTCTACTCTTTGCCTTCACATTGACCGTATCCATTGTGCGTAAAGAAACACAACACTCGCACCAAAAAGTTGCCTCTCACCTTTCCAGTGCGTCTCGTTGCGGAATAAACGCGCGCAGGAACAATGCAAAGTGAGGGTGAGTATCCTTTCGGGGTGTAGTCTGTTTCGGTATCAGCCAAACGCGCGAGTAAAATCCAGAATCGGGAGGTAGGTTATCTCCACGCAGGTAGTACGCATGGTGCGCTTTGGGGAGGCGGAGAGGGACTGTCAGGGCAGGAGGAGCGCGGAGTGAGTGAGTCGTGGAGGGGGTGAGAGCGGGTTAAAGTAGTCCTGCGCCGCTTTGATCTCACTGCTGATGTCAGAGGCGCATTAGCATAAGAAAGACGCGGCTCCCAAAGCGCAGGAAAAGCCCTTCGTGTCTCTCCAGGCAGCCTCCCGTGAGCTAGAGCGTGTCCAGAGCCACCGTGATCTTATGCTAAAGGTATTTTTAGCGCTTTATGATGCGATTTAAATTATGAAACCAGATTAATGCATGTGAGAAATCAATAAAAGCGCGTTGCAACCACACAGACTAATAGAAAAACTGTATTAAGGTAATATTTGCATTTTAAAAAGCCTGTCAAAAATACTGAAGATTGCATAAGTACATTTTGTAACACTATAAGAACATTTTTTGACTTAATATAACGTACTATTTCCACTCTTACAATCTGGAAATGAACTTAAAAGTCAAATTTCCCTTTTTTTTTTTAAACACATATTAGCCTACTATAATAATATATGGGCTTTACCTCAAAATAAAGGACCACCTCCAATAATAAGTGGGACAAAACAGTTAAAGCTTAGATAAGATTGCTATAAAACTCTAAAAATGTCAGTGTTTATTCCTTAAAACACAGCTAGAAAATTAGAAATACACTATATTGCATCCGGGAAAGACAGAACCACCAAAAGAGAGTCATTTAATAGTATTTATATAGAAAAAACTGTGATATTCTCTTTATAAAGGGCCTAAATGTGAATGCAGAACAACAAATAGACGCACATGTGGTCCCCCTGCTTCAAAAGGATATTATAACACATTGTGAAGTTTATTTTCTTGCACTGGCCGATGTTAAATATGAAGCGCTCTAAGATACGTAGCAGCTTCTTCTATGTTTGTGTGTGCGTATGTTTGTTATTGTGAAACCATTTCTGCGTCTTGAAAGCAAAATCAAAGTATTATGATGATTATTATGCACAGTTCTTGCCAGGACTTGGACACAGATAAGTGGAGATGTGTCTGAGGCCTTGACCCTGGTGCTGGTGGAGCCAACATGGCCGCCCCTCTGGGATCTGGGGATCAGGTGTTGTCAAACATCTCTGGAGCCGACACTTTTACAGACCACAACAAACTGCGGGCCCCGAAACTGGATCCAGTCTTTAAAGCTGTGTTGCCCAACTTTTTCTTTCTTTTTTTTTTTTGGAATTGTAAAACCAGAACTTGACAAAAATCAGACTGCTACGTGCTGCTTTCATCTAACTAGAAAACATTTTATTTTTTGCAAATGTTTAAGAAAGAGCGTGACACTTTGAGATGAGAGCTAATTGGCCGCGCGAGGGTGGTCGCTCATACTTCACTTTTCTGTCTAAAAAAGTTGTTCTAAAGCTGCTCTGGTGCCAAATAATGTTGCGTGGGAATAGCAGAGAAGTGTCAAAAGGTTTGTGAGCGCTACAGACAATGACAGTAAATAGGAGTAGATAGATTTCATAGTTCAAAAACCAGGTCAGTAAAGAAAACTGCAGAACTGATTACTGGAATGTGTTAAAGATCCACTGTGTAACTTTTCTGGAGGCGTCCACAACCTGTTTCCATGGAGATGATAATACTTTGGTTTAAATTGCGATGGTATTAACAATATCATATTAATCTAATCTGTTTTGCGTCACTTCTCCTCAAATCTAAGCTGTAATTTGGCTTGCAAGTCGCCATGGAGATTCATAAGCTTATGGTCATACTGCGGGACATTTTAGGCACATCTCCATGGCGACAAGCAGGTGACGGACCCTCCAGCGAGTCAATTCTGTTTTATTTTCTTGCACAGAGGCAAATAAAACAGAATTGACTTGTGCACTGTGTAACCGTCACCTGCTTGTTGCCATGGAGATTCATAAGTTTATGGTCATATTGTGGAACATTTTAGACACATCTCCACGGAAACAAGCAGGTGACGGACCCTCCAGCAGAAGAGTTACACAATGCACAAGTCAATTCTGTTTTATTTTCATGCGCACAGGCAAATAAAACAGAATTAAATTGTGCAGTGTGTAACTCATCTGCTGGAGGGTCCGTCACCTGCTTGTCTCCATGGAGATTCATAAGTTTATGGTCATGCGGGACATTTTTGGCACATTAGCAGGTGACGGACCCTCCTGCAGACGAGTTACACACTGCGCAAGTCAATTCTGTTTTATTTTCATGCGCACAGGCAAAGTGTTTTATTAAAATCACAAAAACCTAATATAAAAGTTCACATCGTTGGCCAAATAATCTACAAATAATCAAAAGATCGTGACAGTTCAAACGGTCAAGTCAGTAAATATATGAATTCACGCATAGTTTTGCCATACATTTTCCAGATGTGTCTATAATATAGGTTTTAAAATATTAGATCTTATTTCAAGATAAAAAGGCCTGTCAAGAAAAAAACATTTAATGTGATATATTGTATTGCTGTAGAAAATATAGACAATAAACTAAAGACTGAAACTAACTTAACCCAAGAGCAGATTTAAACCTCAAAAACTATTATAAATCTGCAATATTGTTCAAAATGAGCAACGTAATGAAAAAAACTTTAATAATTTGCAGTAATGAGTCCTTGAAGTTATTAATTCAACATTTCACAGCTCAAATTTTATGATATAGTGAAAAAATTACCACAAATTTCCATGTAGTAGTGCAACGAAAATGTACATGCGATAAAAACAAAAAAAATGAGCAACGCAATGAAAAAAAGGTTAATATTTTGCAGTAATGAGTCCTTGAAGTTATTAATTCAACATTTCACAGCTCAAATTTTATGATATAGTGAAAAAAATACCACAAATTTCCATGTAGTAGTGCAACGAAAATGTACATGCGATAAATACTGAAAAAAAACAAACAATGTTGATGCAGTATTTCTCGTGACAGGCCCACGTATGAATGCAGTAGTAGTAGTAGTTTATTTTCTCAAGTCATGAACTCAATAGCTCGATACAAACATTTCGCATAAAACTATGACCGAAGGGGTTTTAGGCTGATGTGAGATCATTTACGATGCCTAACCCTGTTTACAAATGATGGAAAATAAAATAAATAAAAGGATAATAATAATAATCATGAGTTTAGCGCAGGTGATGTCAGCTTTCTGCAGGCCAGTAATGTTTAACGCAGATGGGGCAGCTAAAAATGGAGCTTAAAATGCAGATTTACGGTCGAACGCGGCGAGTTTGAGGGTGCAGCCACTAATAGAAATGATCAGGTTTGAGATTTGTGCGTGTTTTATGCCAAATTATAATGGAATCTAAAGGAAAAACTAGTGAAGAGGTCGATATTAGCACTTATAGTATCAGAAAACCACTATTTCCAGTTTTTAGTTACACACAAAGACACAAAAAGACACAAAAAGACACAAAAAGACCTTCGAAATCATCATTTTTTTCAATTTTTTTTGACGTTTTTAGCCGCCGTGTCCGCTCTATTCCTCACATCCACACTCGTAGAACCTTATGCGTGTTTCTTATTTGCAGAGAGCTGAGGTCCTGAGGTCTTTTACATGGCAGTCAACTGTGAGAGCGCTCCAGCCAGTGCCATGTGGGAGTAGCTCAGATGCCACGGAGCCTCTACTCTAACATGGTGATCTTCTCTTTGGTCTGCACCCTCTGAACCCGAGCCAACGCCGATGAGTGAAAGTGTCAGCTTCATCGCAAAGAAATCTGTCATGTTGTAACGCCGGGGCAGGGGGAGACCGCTTCATGATAAATGACGATGACTGAAGTACGTGCGGCTTTCTCAAGATACGGTTACATCACATTGTCTTTTCGCAAACCCCGTTTTTATAAAGTATTATCATGACTCCGATTCGGCTTTAATATGATTTATGCGTTACTAAAGAACACGAGCGTCTTTGTCCAGATACTACATATATCTTTGCTTTATTACCACGGTGACGGAGGCTATATTTGTGGTTTTAGCTCGAGCCAGAAGTTTTCTCATGGTGTATAGTATTATCAGTGTAGGAATATGACGAAATGCTTTATATGTCAAGATTGGTGGGCTAGACAATAATCATCACCACAAAAAAAACAACAAAAAAAACAAAATTATGCCATTTAAATAAATTATTTTTATTTTATCTATCATAGTGAATCAACTTTTATCTATTTATTTATTTTTAATCTGGTGTTTATAATTATCATAAGCAGGAAAAAAGGTTTATAAGTAAAATTTTTGTCACATTAATTACAATTTTTTATTTAGAATTTTTGTATTTCGTTAGATTTTTTTTAAATAATGGTGTAAAATTGAAAAAAGCTGATTCTGTGACATTTTTATTATGCAGGCAAGGCAAGTTTATTTGAATAGCACCTTGAAGTTATTAATTCAACATTTCACAGCTCAAATTTTATGATATAGTGAAAAAATTACCACAAATTTCCATGTAGTAGTGCAACGAAAATGTACATGCGATAAATACTGACAAAATGAGCAACGCAAGTTTATTTGAATAGCACAATTGAAACACAAAGTAATTCAACCCAGCCGACTTTGTTTAAAATGTTGAGTTTATTTTAAGTCTTATTTTAACATGTATCCAACCTAAAGAGGAAATATTACTACGATTAAAGTACTGAACTTGTTTGAAGGGGAGTCCAGGACCCTCAGCCTCACACAGAAGTCTCACACAAAACTATTATCGTGGAGAAAATGACTCCCAGGCTTCAGTCAAGACGCAAAAAACTCAAGTCCTTCAGTATTCGGTGACACTTTATCCACTTCCTGTTACGCAAAATGGAGCTTTTAACGCTGTTACCTCCTCAAAAACTCCAGTTATCCCGTCTTATTGTGCTGCAAATTGCTCTTTTCCACCTTTACGATGTCATGCAGTGGTAGTTTTTGATATTTAGTTCAGGAAAAATGAGCAATTTGAGGGATGAAAGTGTCCAAACGATTCTAACGTATGGAGTAGAAAGACACTAGAGCACTTCCTGTACCACAGAACTCTAAATATGCAGGATTTGTGTTAAATGTGTGAATGAAACAAAACTAATCTTCAGGTAAGTTTGAACAATGTTATAACATAGATGAGAAAACAGCATAATATGGACCCTTAATGTGTGAATTTATATACTAGTAATTGTATATAAAAAGATAATAAATACAGTTTAATAATAGTAATAGTATAATAATAATAAAATAATAGTAAAAGTAATAGTAATTTGACTATAGTAAAAAAATGTATGTTGCAAATTTGTGACTAGAAACAAGTGCTTGCCAAAGGTTCCTGCACATGCACCGAGCGGCATTAGAGGAAAAGCAGCTGCGATCTCCACTTATTTCTTGATCTGCGCGATTTGTTCCACATTTTTGGACCGTCTGCGTTAAAGACGAAAATCTGCACTGTGTAACTTTTCTTATGGAGGGTCCTGCACTTCCTGGTTTCATGGAGATGTTCCTGCTTTTCTGGAATCCACTTTATTAGCATTAAACTTTTCTGTCTCCATGGGAACAAACAACAGATGAGGTATTTTTAGATCAGATTAAGGGTTGTTTTTTTGTTTTTCATACTTAAAATACTTAAAATAATCCTTTAATTAGCCTTATTCATAACAGATAATTCAGAATCAACTTATGATTTATTAAGAAGGCTTAGTAACAACTTAATTATAGCCACAAAAAGCATTAACAGAGGCTGAATCAAATTGTTTTTACATTTAATCCTGGCTCAAATTTAACCATTAAATCAGTTCTGTCCGATGAGCTTTAAGATAAGACCTCAAAATACACCATGACAAAAGAATACAGGTTCAAATCTGCAAAGGTATGTGAGGACGTTGGAGTCGGGAGCAAAGAAACGCCTGGACTTTATTATTCTCTTGATTCATTTCACCATAAAATTATCAAATCAAAATAATAGCAGAGGCCTGATTGATAGTCATCATAAAGGAAGAAGTTAAAAGGAGATTTCAGATGGAACCAATCTGGCGTCCCGCGCTTAACAATACGGGGTCCTTTTATGAATTTTACTCAGAGAATCGACTGTGGAGATATTATGAACTAAATCTTTATGTATTTTAAGCAGAGGCAATAGTCCAGACTGTTCGATACACATTTTGAACACAAGTTGATAAGAAATAGCATCAAAATCAAACCAAAAGTCTCTTATTTTTAATTATTAATAAACATAACATTGTATTATATTATTACATTTTGTATTTTCTTATCGGTTATAGTGTAAAAATCCTTTATGAAGCAGTTTTCTTCTGTAATTGCAAAAATATTGTATAAAAAGTAGTTCTACATTTGCAAAAAGACTGAAAAATGAGCCGATAAAGTAGAAAAGAAGAGGTTGAAATTGCAGTTACAACAAAAAAGAAAAAAAAAATTAAAGAAAATCTTTTGTCCTTTGCCAGTACATTTCTATTTTTCAATTCTATTACCTAAATAACTGCAGCTTTAGCATTTTGATAATGTGATTTTGATTATGATATGTTGCCTACAGCCGTGTACTGCTCATATTTGTACTGCGTTATAAGCTGAATTATGTGATTTTATATCGTTGGATCCTGAGTGAACATTGCCACGTGTTTCAGCTCCGTTATATTCAAGATTTTGAGGAGTTTAAAACATCTAATATTTTCTTTTACAATCGTTTTAATCACGTTGGCACTTTTTCCTGAAATTTCTTTGGATAAATCTGGAAAATCTTTTGTGCGTTTTGCAAAATATCCACACAAGACACAAAAAATTTAACTTTGTGAACGAAAAATCTCTTGCAAAAAGGGAGATTTTGTGGTTCAAATAGAAACACAGTCATCAGATTTATAAATATAAACTTATCGTGCCGTATAAAAGTCCAGTTTTACACTTTCTGATGGTTACACAATCATTTAGAAAGCAAAAAAAACCACACTTTTCAAACTGTACTTTGTATCTGAACTGTATCAGACTTGGACCTTGACGTCTTTGAACAAAAACCTGGTGCACATACATATATTTTTGGTTTATTACCACGGTGACAGAGGCGACATTTGAGGTTTTCTCAGACGTTTTCTCAGCGTGTACAGGATTTTCAATAGGATATAATGAAATGTAAGAGTAATGTGTGTATGAGTGTTGGACAAAATCGGGTTTTTTACATTGTGTTTCTGTATCTGTCTATAAAATCTCTCCACATTTTGATCAGTTTTGTCCTTGTATCTTCACTCTATGCATTTTGATAAGAGTGTGCAGTATTTAGAGTTACAATTTCCACAGTTTTAGTTTCTTTTATCCTTCTGAAACCCTTGGATAGTTTGAGTTCCCATCAGCCTGTGCAGTCCTGTGGGGATGGCTCCTAAAACAAGGCTCTCGCTCCGGTCCAGGCCCGAGCTGAAGGACGTGTCCACATCTTTGTCTCCCGTTTGTTTATGAGCCCGTCTCCATTGTGCTCTGAGGACTCCGGCTTTTCAAGTGACAGATGGAGCAGTTCTGAACACAGGAGGCTCCAGCTCTGCAGAGACAGAGCTGAGCCCGAGCTACGAGAACATCTGCTCTGCCCAGTTGTTTTACAGAATTTAAACTGCTGATTTTTTTCTTACAGTTTTGAAAAGATTAAAAAGTCCCACTCTGGTATTTTTTATCATTTCTAAATCAATCAGAACTTATCAGAATTGGTGGTTTTCAGATTCTACAATGTGAAAATGTAAGTTTTTCATATTGATCATATTTTTCTTTACCATGAAATATCTAAAAAGCAAAAACTCAGATGAACCTGATCATTTCTATTATTGACTGGACCCCAAAAGTCCATGCAGTAGAAATATACATTGTATTTGTATTTGTATTGTATTGTATTGTATTGTATTGTATTGTATTGTATTGTATTGTATTGTATTGTATTTTATTTATTTATTTATTTATTTATTTTTGTTTATTTAATTCATAAAGCATAAAAAACATTATCTGTTTACTGGCCTATAGGATAATGTGGTGCCATCTGAAACCGAGCGGCTGCATTTTGTTCCGTGCATTTGACCCAAATATACAACGTCTTGCCCCAGTGCAGATATTTATTTATTTTATTTTTTTATTTCTATTTGTTTATTTCATTCATAAAGCATAAAAAGACATCATCTGTGTCATAACATCCAAATCCAAAAAAAAAAAAAAGAATGAAAAGGAGCAGAAAGAAGAGTGATCTTATGTTGTCTATTACACCAACACCGATAGTTACTTCCAAACATTTCATTTTAACAATATTAATTCCATAATATTAATAGTAGCCTATAAAGCCTTTACATTATAACAGGGTTTTTATTTGTGGAAACCTGTTTAATACATAGATGATAATTTAATTAGACATAGACAAACTTTACTCATGATCCACAAGGGATTTTTTTTTTTTTTTGACACAGCAGCTCACACATGATAATATAATATAATAACATAGAGGGAAAAAAATAAATACAATTAAGCAAAATGGTAGTAATAAATGCTAAATAAATAAAGCAAGAAAGACAGTAAGAGATGTATGTCAAATAATGCATAATTATATGAATGTATATGTACAAGTCACAATAAAATAGAAAAAGTAATAAAATAAGATAAAATAAAATAAGCTTTATACAAGAGGTCATAGACAGACTGGTGATATGATTACTGACAGTGGGTTGTTACAGTTGTATTCATTAAATGTCATAATTGATATTTAAAACCCCACATTCAGTGTATGAAAAATGACTTTAAGATCTTGGCCTAATGTGTATTAAAGGAACCATCATATATAAAATGAATGCAAAAGCAAAAAGTAACTTCAGAACCAGAAGTGAATGAGACTTATTCCCCAAAGCCCTGAGACACTGAGCTAAACACTGAGCTAAACACTGGAGCACTGAGGAAATTCTTTGTTACGGGATTACAGCTGCAAATTAGTTAAAGCTTTGACAATCCATCTTAAGTCTGTATTGCTGCTGCAGTGCGTCCTGGGAGTTGTAGTATTTACCGTCTTAAGCCGATGGAGGATTAAGCCTGTGATGTTGTCAGTGTGTCAGTTTCTCATATGTTTCACGAGGATTCACTTTAAAGAAGGAATATCAAGCTTTTTGTACTATTTAAACAATAGAACATCATCATATACCACGAGTTTGGTAATAGTAATAAAATGGGACCACTTCCTGCTATTATTATTATTTTTTATGTTTTAATGTGTGTGATTTTTAATTTTTTTTAATAAAAGCAAATTTATATGGGAAGTGGGTGGACATAGGGGGTAGGTGAAAGCTGAAATTTCACTCAAACCACAGATGCAGAATAATATGGGATTGATAAGGAACATTAATCTTGTTTTTAAGAAAATATAGGAGATTATGTTTTATTTTTTATTTTTTTAATGTGTGTGTGTTTTTTTTTTGTTTTTTTTTTTAAATAAAAGCAAGTTAATATGGGAAGTGGGTGGATATAGGGGGTAGGTGAAAGCTGAAATTTCACTCAAACCACAGATGCAGAATAATATGGGATTGATAAGGAACATTAATCTTGTTTTTTTAAGAAAATATAGGAGATTATGTATATATTTTTTTAAACTAGTGATAAGAAAACAGCATTACAATCAATCTAAAAGCTTGTTTAGCACAGTTTGTCCCATTTCAAAATGCCAAAATGTAGGTGCTGTGCTTTTTAAATGCACATTTGTCATGGTGGAGGTGGGTGAGCTGTCCACACACAGGCCCTTTATCACTAAGAGAATGAAAATGAATCTTAAACATCTGAAGAGGTGTTAGTGAAGAGGATGGAGAGGAGCTGTTTGAGGCTCCAAGAAGGAAAGGTGCTGACTGAAGCCACGGGGCACGAGGTAGAACCATGTGGGTGACAAATAAAGCCAAGTCCAGACCAACGCGCTCACACAAAACTCTCTCAGTAAACACAAGATCACACAAAGATAAATACAGTCCGAGTCAGTGGGACTGTCCGGCCCGTGACCTCTGGAGCGTTACAATAGATAAATTGTGCGTATACATGTGTTTTCTATGAGATTTTCTCCTCTCTCTGTGGTTGGATGAGGCTTGAAAGAAGCAGAACGTCTTGAAATATGATTAAAGCTTAGTTTAAATAGAATGAAATCGGCATAGATCTGCACAAATACCATTATGCCAGTATGAATAATGCAACAATGTCAGTAGTGGGTTTTGAGTTTTATTTTATGTATTTTTGGTTTCAGATAAATGTTTCAGTTTTAGGAGGTATGATGTATTGCAGATAGTCACATGCATTAAATAAATATATATTTTTTTAGATTCTTACAGCTGTTTTAAGCAAAAAATAGACTAAAATAAACACATTATTATTTTTTTTAATTATTCTTATTGTATCTTCACAAGGCTGATTGTTATTTGGCCTGGAGAAAGTCCTATTTGTTAAACTATTTGTTCCTTTGACTATTATTCCACGATATGGCATAAAACATGTATATCTCCATGAAGAAGTGTTCTCTAAACTTTTTAAGCAGTTTTCTTGGAATCCTGCAGGTGAAATGCCATCTCCAGATAATTAAATACTGTAGTTTTAACTGTTGTGAGGCATAATTTGTGGATTTATAGCTTTAATGTTCTTTCAGCCCTGATGATTTTACCTTTATCAGTCTTCATCATGACAAAACTAAACTCCTATAGCAACAAAATGAAGCACTCCTCAATGTTCACATCAGCAGCCCCACTTCACACTGTCAAGTACATATTAAGTGATTTTAAAGTGCTCAATCCACAAGATGAAATTCTAATAATCCAACCGAGCCATGCGTTTACACGGCGCGCAAGGAGCCTTCGGAGTTCTGGTTCGGGTTGCCAATTTTCTGAAAGAGAACCTTGAAATAAAATCCACTTAAGCCCTGTGTCTCCTCCCCCCAGAGTATAGTTAAGTCCGAGCTGTGTATGTTCATAATTACCGAGCGCTATGGGCCTTACATCAGTGCGCAACCTTGACTTCCAGCAGGAAACCGGGCGCACGGGTCAATTACGGCAATACGTTGTTTTGCTTTGGAGACCGGGGGATGTGAGCTCCGAGTCTCATGCACACAAGATACACCTTGGATTTCAGCTGTAAAATCGCCAACTCCCAGATCAAAAGTGTAAATAAATAAAAGACAGATTGTAGAAGTATTATTATATTTGGCGCAGGGTATGGAGCAGGGCGCATGGGACGGTGCTGGTATGTTTCTGCGGTACACATGGCCGCTTTGAGGCCTTCACAGAGGTGCAGAGGCAGTGCTGGAGAAAGTAATTAAGTGCAAATGTAAAAGTACTGCGAATATTCAAGTATTCGTACTCTACTTTCACTTTTACTTCACTACTGCTACTGTACTACTTATTTAAGAGCAGGTTTTCTATTCCACTACATTACTTTACATTGTCTATATACTAATTACCTAAAAACTACTTGAATAATTATGTTGCTCGTTTATCCTATACTTATCTGTACAATATATAAGTACAGGTTACGCACGCACTTCTGCAGTAGCGCGCACTACAGACCAGAGCAGATGGATGTGGACATGAGGATGTGTCTCACTCCAGGGCTCAACAATCAGAGCTTTGTCACTCAGGGAAGTGCTGCTGCAGAACATTACGTTACGCGACATTAGAGCAAATCAGAACATTCACAGAAGCACCAATGGAAACAGGACGAGGACGCACAAGAAATGAGGCTGATTTAGAGCAGGTAGAGACGCAGAGGCAACACTGGGAGATCTGTGCTTGGGACTATTGGATTTGAGGTTTACTCAGAAACTCATTTAAAATGTAACAAACTAATTACAATGACGTGGGGCTAGAATTACATAATTACATCAAGTGCATGTTAAAAAAAAAAAAACCTTCTTAAAACCATATGACCCATAAACACTACTCAAGTTTAGTTATTGTCCACCTCCGAAGCCTAACACGTGCACAAAGTAATTTTTGAGATAACTGTAAATTTATTAAAATACTTGATACTTTAATTTTATAGTAATGATTGACAAGTTTGCTTTGTGTCAGCAGAACCTTGATTTTAATGACAATATCGGGTGCCCCAAAATAAAATCATCTGAGTCAAGAGTCAGACTGAGGAAAAATTTTAACTTACAAAATATTATTCTGCATATTTTCACACAACATTCCTAAAGCACAGTGATATTTCTTTCAGTGCACACACTTTATATGGATTTCTAGTACATGGTTGCAAATGCAGTGTTCTTGAAGCCAAACTTGGCCAAAGTGCACCATCTAGTGGTGATGTAATGCAATAAAAATAACCCAGTCTCTAAAATCTTTTTGTCCATTTTATTAATTTTTTGACAAATATATATGAAGTTTTCCCTATATAGGAAACATAATTTTTAAAGATACGTTAACAGCAAATTTATTCCTGCAAATAGACGGGGAAACATAAGAAATTCGACGCAAGGGTAGCATAATTCAGAATAGTGAATTACCTCAAGTTGGTCTGTTTTTGGTAATGATAAAAATGCCAATGGGACATTTTAATGTTGTATAAGGAAACAATGAGTGTCTGCATCAAGGCACAGAAGCATCGACGACCATCAGTGGAGCAGTTTTTGCCAAGACATTGGTCCCATTGGACAGTACCAACTATACAAACTACATGATATTAAACTAAACAATAGGATAAGAATTTGCTCTTATAATAATCACAAAATGAAATAAAGGTAATGTACAGAGCTCAAAACATCACAGCTCCAGGATAAATGTTAATTCGGGGGTGATGACATCTTAGATTTATGTAACGGAAGACCTGCAGCTACTCCAGAGGATGGAGCTCACCAAGCGACCGTCTA
>KN491062.1:34290-45326 GCA_000787155.1 Scartelaos histophorus | reverse complement strand
GAACAAACTCCTGTAGACTTCTCTTCCCCTGCCTGAAGTTACTCTCCCTCCTGGAAAAGGGCAAAATGACCTGCAGTCTGAGGAGAGTCTCTATGTTGACAAAGCTTTTGATCTGTGATGTCTGCAGGGCATCCAGCACAGTAGTGGGGAGATAACCTGCCAAAGGATCCAACCATTTGTCCTTCCACAGCTTCAGCTCAGTGTGGAGGGACGCCTCATCGGGCAAGTCCTCCTTGTAAAGATCACCAACAAGACCACTCAAAATGCTGGTTTCTACTTTGGACATTGCATAAGGCACGATCTCCAGACACCGCAGCGTGTCTGTTACTTTTTCGGTGAAGACGTCCTCAATTTCTTTAATTGAATGCGTGATAACCCTGGTGCTAACTGATCCTTTGTAAAACTCACTCAGTGGCTCTAAAAGAGCAGAATGTAACAGTGTCACATTCAGTTTAGAGGCCAAAGTGACGGCTTCTTCAAACCAGGTCTTGTGATGGCAGTCTACTTCAGCTAGCAGCTGTTTCAGCTGTGCTTTAACATCGGGCATACTGTTTACAGCCAGCAGCACGTCTAAAGGCTTTCCCAGCAGTCCCTCACTCAGTGTGTTTGTTACTTTAAGGACATTTTTCTGCACCACTGTCCCTAAGATAAAATCAAAGTTTCTGATCGCATTGAAGAAGTCTGCAGCTTGTCTCTGATCAGGTGTAGAGCCCTGACCTTTAAGTTCATTCAAACACAAGACCGCTGCTTCTAACACTTCCAACATCACCTGGTGCATATCGTGACTCTTATCCCACTTTTTCATGAGTTTGTCCCTAAGCTCATTGGCCTTTCCTTCGTCATGACTAAACACATGCAAGATCATCTCCTCCAGTCTGTTCTGCCTCTCTGCATCCTCTGTGAACCAGTGTAAAATCTTCTGGATCAAAACAGCCCCATTGGCTATTTCTGTTATGGGAGAGGACTTGGCCAGCCACACATTCAGGGACAGGGCAGAGCTGATTGTTCTAACAGCCTTTGGGTATTTAGCAGCGAGGGCCAGACTGACCGCGCTCATCTGTGCACCTACTTCCCCCACACTGAGCATGGCCTGGCCTCTGCAATTCTCCATTTTGAGCCCCCACTTATCAGACAAAGCCCTCTCCACTGTCTCCGTAAGGATAAGAACATCTTCACTGAAAGGAACAAAAGCAAAAGTCTCTTCACACTGAATGTCCTCCTTGTTCAGATATCGGGCGCACAGAGGGATGTACAGATGACCCTCGATGTCCACCGCTTGTTCAGTTATAATTGTGAAAAAGCGTGAGTCGGACAGATCCTTGATTATTTCGTCACGTTGTTGATGGTCATAGAAGGACATTGTTTTCCTTGGTCCCTCTGGAGCTTCTGAGGTCTGTGGGAGCTGCTCTGCTGTAGCCCTGCTGCCGTTTACTTCTTCCATCGCAACGTCCCCTGCAACAACTTCTATAGAAAAGAGGAAAACTATTTAATTTACAGTGTGCAAATTAGGTTATCCCTGTGACAATTTACTATTTTAGAATTACTTTGCAGCTTTTATCATCAAAATTCCCTGGGGTTGTGAAGCAAACTGTGGATACTGCTCTGTCTGAAGCTCAATTACTCAAGTTAGAGTTTTTTTTGTTTTCTTTTCTGATCAGAAAGAGCTGACTACAATAGATGAGATGATTTGTTCTTTTAAGTCCCTGACACATGAAATTACATTTACAAGCTGGCAACAAATCAGACACCTAAACAGCTCCCATAAATGAGTCAATGATCACACTTTCCTGAAAAGTTTTCTTTCCATTTTTTTCAGACCTTAGATTCTCTTTTTTTGTCTGTTTGTGAATTGTGATAAAAAGTACCTCATTGCCCAACCATCAATTATACTGAAATACTTGCCGCTTTCCAAATGAAGCTTCTGTAATGTTGCCATGACCTGGAATAAAAACACTCAACTTAGATCTGAACATTCATTTGAATTTAGTCAGAGAAAATGAAGTAAAATTTTACCTTTGAAAGACACGGTCGACTCTCTGGGTTGAGGTCCATGCAGACTTCAATCACCTCCGGCAGCCTCTGAAGTGTGGTGACGTGGGAGGAGAGCATCATGTGATCCAGTTTACTTCCTCTGCACACTGTGTTTGTGAAGACCTCCCTGATGGAGTTCAGCGTGGTCTTCATCAGGTCAAACTCCATACTGACACTAGGCAGGACCGCCACCTGTCTGAGGAGGTGCGTCACAGTGGGGTGGGTTTTGGACTCTACGTGAGCTAGAGTTTCCGCGATAGACGTCGGAGGGGCTACATCCTGGTACTTCTCTCTCCAAACGGCGGACCAGGCGTTTATTTCCTGTTCTGCTGCCTCTGGGTCAGGAAGTTCTTTGAGGTATGAGCTGAGGGGCTGGTCTGTGGACTCTGCTAGCATGGGTTGCGGGTTGCAGGAGGGCAGCAAAGACAATACTGACAGAGCCTTCAAATGCCCATCGGAAAAGTTGTAATTCATTTCATCGATCAGACATTTAAGGAGGGGAACGCTCAGATTTTCCCTATAATAAACTTCTGGAGATTCGTAGCTGTTAACCTCCCCTGAAAAGCACACTTGTTCAGGAGCTATTTTAGCTGCAAGCTGAAACGCCTGCTCAAACCAAGAGTGATTCACGGAGGTAATGTTCGCCAATGTTTTACTAAGCGTGTCTATGATTGAGGGAATTTTCTCAACCTCGCACAAGATATCAGCAGGATTCCCACATCGGAAAACTGTGCTGCAATTGCCAAGAGGAGCGCAAGCGTTTTTTATAATCATGAGAGAAATGATAAAATCGACATTTCTCAGTGCAGTAGAGAGAACCTGCGCGTGCATGGATTTAGCACCAGTGACGCTAGAACCAACGACATCTAGACAACTGATCACGCCCTCCAAAGTTTCTGCAAGTACACCGAAGAAGTCCTCCCTTTTCCTCCACCTCGAGTAGCACGTTTCTGGGCTTTCCTCTAACGCCTCCCTGGGCATGTTGAGCAGCCCATCCACAGCCTGTGCCAACTGTGTGTCTAGCTCGGGGTACGAGTCAAAAAACAGCAAAAGATCTTCAGTGATATTTAAAGTCTTCACAACTGAAGCACAAGGTACACTCTGCACCAGCCAGTGACTAAGACCACAAGACTCGCTCGGTGTTACGACGGCGAGTGGGTAGTTTTGGAGGAAATCCAGAGACATTTTCTTTAGACTCTGGAAGCCTGCGCCGCGATTCATGAACGCCTGTCCACGGCACTGAGACATGTTCAGTCCCCAGTCGTCACAGAGGACGTTGGTCAGTTTGCGCGCCTGTGCTTCAACACCAGAGTTCTCATTAAACGGTAAGAATCCGATCAACTCCACTTTTGGCACAGATTCGCCCACGTATCTCACAAACACAGGTAAGTATGCTTTGTTACTGATATAGACTGGCTTGTCAATAATAAGTGAGAAGAATGGGGAGTCCTGGATTTCTTTAAGTATAAAATCTCTGATGCCTTGGATAACAAGTGCACTCATTTGGGCCTCACCGATGTTACATTTGTTCTCACTTTCAAACCAGTGACACATGGACAGCTCCTGAAACATGAGCTCACGATGCTCCTCAGAAATCTCAGACAGACTGCAGTTCTTTTTCCCTAATCCTGTGGCTAATTTGAAAACTATTGTAAGACTTGGACAATTGTCTCCACTATGGCCATTCTCATCAGCAGCCTTCATCTCCTGGTCATCAATCTTGTGAGCAGCCTGATCCATTTGTGGTTCTTCATTCTCAGTTTTCACTGTTTCAACTAAAGCACAACAAACATACATGATAATAACACAAACTGTGGCAAAAATGCAATTCCATTGTATCATCTTACCTTCCATTTGAATTTCAGTGTTTTTGTTGAAGAATTTGGATTCCCTCTCCTGTAAATTAAATAAAAGGTCAGACAACTATGCAAGCACTAAGATAATAGACTGTTTTATAAACATGAACTTACCAGACAGATGCCCTCCAGAGCCTGTGGCGTGGCCTTCAGACACTGTGTGACCATGCGGTCCAGGTCCCGGCTAAAGTCGGAGCTGACCTGGAGCAGTGCGAGGCAGGGGGTCCGTTCCTGAGGATCTGTGCTCCTCAGATATTCCAGAAACCTCTTGTGGCGCATCATGACCCCACAGTCTTCCAGCGCGGTGCTGGGTAACACAGACATGATCTTCAGCAGCACGTTGATGTTTCCAAAGTACTGCATCAGTGGCAAACGTAGAGTCTGGAACAGAGAGCCCGGAGTGGTGACTGAAGCCTTGGTCTTCCATGTCACTCTCCAACAGCACAGCTCAGTGAAGAAATTATCTGCATCAGGAAGATCACTGCTGTACAGAGGAAGTTTGGACTTCAAGCTCTCAAACATGTAACTCTTTGTCACCGAACTTGGTACAAGGG
This sequence comes from Scartelaos histophorus, assembly GCA_000787155.1. Classification (NCBI taxonomy): domain Eukaryota; kingdom Metazoa; phylum Chordata; class Actinopteri; order Gobiiformes; family Gobiidae; genus Scartelaos; species Scartelaos histophorus. Next base: position 40,885 of record KN491062.1, on the reverse strand, counting down.
AAAGGAAATTTAGAGCTTCTTTGTGGTCGTCTGAAAAATAGTCTTTTACAGCATTGATGAGGTTGTCTACGAGCGGCACGCTCAAATTATCTTTGAAGAAGCCCACTGGCTTCATCATTCCATCTCTATGCAAAGAAGTTTCAGGCACTTCAGTTAGACCACGGAGACTCTGCGCTATGGCACAGGCCTCATCAAACCAGTTCTGGTGGAACACTTTGATATTGGTCTTTACTCTGTTGAGTGTAGCCACAATGCCCCCGATGTGGCAAAGCTGGGATGCAGCACTGAAGTGGTCCTTCTGTAGGCCAGCACTCAGGTCTTTAGTGAAAGAGGACGTGTTCTTCAACACTACCATGGCCATGATAAAGTCAAAGTCCATAATCTTCTGCACAAGAGCCAAAGCCTGTTCAGACAAGGTCTTCCACCTCTGGGGGTTGTTTTTGATTTTCACTAAACATTCCACCAGGGGCTCCAGCATCTGCACAAACACCTCATATGAGTCATGCTTTTCCAGCCAGACTGAACAGAACTTTCCCTGTAGCTCCTGGACTTTCTCATAGCTCTCTCTGAGACCTTTAGCAATCACCTGGTCCAGCTGTTTCTCTAGAGCATCACTGCTGGAGAAAAACATCATGACATCCTCAAAGATCTCTAGAGATCGTGTGATTGTGGGTACTGGGATGGACTTGGACCACCACATGTTAAATGAGTATGAAGAACAATGTGTGCTTATTGCAAGTGGATACTTCTCTTGTATTTTACAAGCAAATGCCTTTAACTTATAGGAAACATCACCCGAGCCCAAATAAGCCTGACCCCTGCAGTTCTTTAAGTCAAGATGCCACTTATTTGTTACAATATCAAATAAAGATTTAACCATGGCCTCACAAGAAAGATCTGCCTCAAGAAATCCCAACAATTCCAACCGCATGACATCAAAACTGTCAACAAATCTAAGAAAGAGTGGAAGGTAATTATTTTCACCCATTTTAACCACTCTATCGATGAACAAAGAAAAGAATGAGCCTCCAACTTCCATAAGGATTCCCTCTCTGACTGCATTCTCACAGACCACCAGAACTTCTTGTAATTCGGACTTTGTGACATATTCAGTCTCTCCTTCTTGCGCAGGAGGGGGCTCGGGGTGGTCCCTGTTTTGGCTGCTGTACGCTGCCACTATTGCGGACTGCAGAGCGGACTTCAGCGCTTCTCTGTCAGTCTCTGCACACTTCATCTCCACCAGTCTATCTGCATCCATCTCCATGTTTATGAGCTGTAACTCCTCCTCAGTGTCCTTTTCAGTGTGATTCCCCTGGTTTTCAACTATAAAAACAAGACACAGAGCACATGTTACACATAAAGATTCTACAGTATTGAAATTAACATATTTATTCCCACAGAGATGAGCAGGTGCTGGGTAAAGAGTTAGCCCTATTCACAATATTTTTTTTCTGAGCTATAAAAGCACATATAATTCTGTCAAACTGTGGAACATTATAGGCAAAGCAAGACACAGGCAAGTGGTGGAACCTCTTCCAGAAAAGCTGCAAATATTACAAACAATTACCAATTACTGACAACTTGAACTGAAATCAGAAATGATGGTATTTCCACAAAGGTCAAATTGGTTGTTAAATAAAAGACAAATATAAAGGATTTTAAAATTTCCCCCAAAAACATGCAGACATATCACCTTATAGACATGTTTGAAAGGTTCAGCCCCTTGTAGGTTTATTTTGGTATATTTTAAAACTAAATTCACATTACCAATAACTTGACAATAACCTCCAAATCAAACTGAAATCAAGTTGAATTTGGAGATTTTCTTGAGTGATTTTCTGTCAATCTGTTGCTTTAGCTGCAGTTAGTGTTAGTGCTTCTGGTTATAAGCGCGGACTGAAAAATCTCTTATCTGATGAAATTGAAAGTGAAAACTAAAATGCACTTATTGTTTCTTGATGGAAATTATGTAATTAATGCTTTATCTGATAAATTACTATAATCTTACCTGGTGCAGGCTTTTCTTTTGTGTTGTCATCCTAAATGAGAGAAAAAAAAAAATAACATAACTGTTTTGGTTTGTTAACATATGCAAACGGTTAATTGTAAACTGTCCCACCATTTGCAGCAGCTGAAGTATGTCTGGGTGCTTTTGAACATATGAGTCCACCATTTTCTCTGCATTGAAGTGCACATCTTGGTTGACATAGATGAATGCCTTGCTGCATTGTCTTTGGTCCTCTGGTGTGGTGTTCAGGTAGACTTGGCACCTCTCCTGCACCATATGGTACTGCCCATACACATCTGCCTCAGTGTTTACACAAGGGACAGTGCCCAGCACCCTCAGCAGATTCTGCACATTTGGGTAGAAGCCGATGTCGGGGATCTTTAGTGTTGCAAATACAGTTGTGGGCAGAATTCTGCGCTTGCTGGCATGTCTCCACTTCACTTCCCAACAACCCAGTTCTTCATAGAAAGTATCTGGCCTCGCAAGGTTGTTCAGATTAGCATCTGCTACTTTATCTCTGCGAATGCTGAAATTGTGGTCAGCCATGTAAGAGGGCACTAATGAAAGCCACCGGAGAATACGGACCATCTCTATGCCCAAAACTCTCTTCACCTCCAGAACCAGATACTGTAGGATGGGCCGGCTCAGAGTCTCCCTGTACAAGTCTTCTAGTGGGGTCTCTGTGTTGGCCTGGTCTGTCTCAGGTTTGGTGATTTCAACACCAAGCTTCTTTGCCCTCCCCACAGCATCAGCAAACCATTTTCTGTGTAATATTGCAAGCTCTTGTTGGTATTTGCTTAGCAGCTTTAAGGCATTAGAAATGCTGTACTGTAAAGTACTGCTGACGCTGATGATTCCCCTGAGACTCGAGTTCAATATGCTCACACAACAGAGAGTGTTTTTCAGAACAACAAGAGTGATTATAAAATTAAAATTCTTCAAAATGGGCTTGAGCTTGGCCATTTGTTCAGCAGTATCTTCATCTACTTTTGAAATTATTTCATTGATGCAGTTAAGGAATGGCTCCAGGATATCCAACATGGTTAAGAAAGCATCAGTGCCATATTCCCAGTTACTACTTAAACATGTCTTGATCCTGTCCACCTCACCCTTTATATGGCCATACGCCATCTGAATCTTTCCTTCCAGTCTCTTGGAAAGCTCTGGTGTTCTCCTGAGTAATGAGGCCACCTCCTCCACAGTGTCAGCCACATTCTGAATAGAGGCCACAGGCATGCAACGCATAATCCAAATGTTAAACGCATATGGCTCACTTGGAGACAGAACCACCTGTGGAAACTCCTGGAGGATTCTGCAGGTAAGGTCTCGGATTTTTTGACACATTTTGCCTTTAACGAGATAGCTTATCCCTCTGCAATGCTCCATCCGCAAGCCCCATTTGTTTCGGAGCTCTGAGATAAGAAGATAAAAAAGATTCTCAGCATCTACATCACAAGGAAAAAAGCCAATTAAGTGCTTTTGTGGAAGCCCTGCCACTGTGACAGAGCGAATATAAACTGGAATCTGCTCCTTTCCCTCTATATCGGTCACTTCCTGAAGGAGAATGGAAAAGAAACGTGCTAAACGAAGGCTGTTTTGAATTTCCTCACGCATCAGGTCTTCACTAAACTGCAAGATTTCTTTTTTGTCAATCTTCTCCACACAGATGCGATTAAGAGACTGCTGACCCCTTGCACCACCGATAGGATCATCTGTGGTGTTAGTGCCATTTATGCTGAATCCAGTGAGTGCCAAGATTTCTTTAAAATATGCTTTAAGTGTATCTTTTGCTTTACGGATGGCTACATCTTCCTGTGTTTGGGGTTCATCTTGCAGATCAAGTGCTGAACTGTTTGTATCACACACGTCAGTTGTCTCTGCAGCTTCTAGAAGAAAGATTTGTGTTTAATAAAAACATATGAATTACATTAGAGATAACAGAAATAAATATTTACAACATTTAATTAGAACACCCATACCTTTTGTTTTCTTTATGGAGGTGTGGTCCTCTTCAGACTAGAAGCAAAAATATAATAATTACTTTTAGACCCAAGATAAAATTGCAAAAACTCCAGGCATTTAATTTGTAACTTACCTGATCTCCAGCTCGCTTTCTGTTGACTGGTTGATTGTTTACTGGCGCTGTAATGTTGAATATCGTTGGAACAGCATCTTCTTTTAAAACAGTGCTAGAGTCATCCTAAGAACAAAACACTCATGAACATTTCAAGATTTCAACAGAAAAGCATTGAGTTTTATTAATGTGCTGCATTCACTTAGAATTGGGAGATATATTAAAGAAATAGATTATATTTGTTGTTTTACAAAGGTGTGACATGAAAAAAACAGTTCGAAAGAGCGCTGATTAAAAATAAAGTGAAATTTACATGTTTTAGCACATTTTCAATGGATTGCCAATATGTTCTCAATATCATAATTGAGGAAAAAAAATACACTTTTGTGTCAACATTGCTCACCCTCTCAACAAAAAAGAATAAGGGATGAAACAGGGATTCAATGTTTAGAATAAAGTTAAATGTTGTGGATGATTTTCTTACCCGATGAGAAATCATAGCAGGCTCAAAGTGCTTTGCACACAGTTTGTAAGTCTTGTGCAGGTGGTCCGGGGATTCTGATGCCAAATCTTCCCGATGACATTTTGTCAGCCATAACTTACAACTGGAAACATATAAGCAGAACATCAATAGATTTACACAGGATGCAAGATAACAATGTTTAATTGACACTATTTGCATTTTAATAAAGAGTTTGGATATTTATGCTTTAATTTGAATTTTCAAACTTTTTTTGAAAGCTCAGCTTTGCAACAGGCTACACATTTCTTCACTCCCTCAGAAAAAACTGAGCAAACTCTGCTCAGATGCATAACCCAGACTGACATTTGGACAATGACCCGATGGTTCATCTGACTAATGAGTGCACTCATCCAGTCGATAGGTGTCGCACAGTAATGGAAACACCGCTAAAGTTAGCACTTTGTGAAAAAAAAAAAAAACATAATGTACAAACATCGGAGAAGACTAGAATAAGAACAAGATTGTGCGATAGTCTCAGGTCTTGAACCACAAACAGTGAGTTTACGATCCCCATGGACTTTCCCAAAGAGTAACACAAAATGCGCCATTTTCCAATGATTTCGGATGGATACTAGCCTGCCAGCCAACATGCTGTTATGCTAGTCTCGGTGCTAATGGGAAGCTAACACATTTCGTTAAATCTGTTAAATTGACTCATATTTGTCTATGTATATAAAGCAGAACACGTACCGCTCAGGGTCCAGTGGAAAACTGAAAAGTGGGGTGTTCTCGCCCTCTCCTCGCTGATAACCACAGTTGGCTGCAGCGCAGCAGTCAGTCATTTTGGTTTGCAATGTAGCCAGCTAACAAGTTAGCTAGCTTCGCTGGTGGTTGCAAACTGGAAATGCTACAGTACAAAACCTACATGAGACTTTAAAGAGTCATGCTTTTGCCTAAACATGCAAAATGCAAGATCACTCGCAACGGTGGCTTCGGTTGAAAAATCTGGACAAAACTAAAAGTGGTCTAAATCCATGCTCCCAAAGTTGCCATTCGGCGCTTAGACAAGAGCGACCCAAACGCGTGAGATGTGTACAACCAGGAACTGAGTGAGCAGAGCAGTGCTGCGTGTGGACCACCAGGGGGCGGACTGCGACTACTATCACCTCTCACTTATGGAGGCGTTTATGAACTTATTGCAGCAAATATCACATACTGTTCAAGTAATTATAGCAAATTATATTGGTGATGATGACAAAGATGGCACTAGTTTGAAGCAGGTTTGCAATGCAATTGATGTTTTTTTTTTTTTTAATTAAATTTTTAATTTTATTGAAAGGTAGACAAAGCTTTCATTTTCTATTACATCTTAACAATGGAAAAGACCATTACAAATTCAGCTATAACAACAATGAACATGGCAAAACGCATTTTACAGCTTTGAATCATAATCATAATAACACAGTAGTAGTAGAATAGTAGCACAGTAGAATTAATAAAACTTCTCACTCGTCACCCTTTTATTTAGGATCAGTTTTGACAAACAGATCAACCACTGAATCCAGATCACACTGGACATGAGAATTTATGTTCATAAATGCAACACTTTTTGATTTCATTTTATCTGGGACTTCTTCCATGTACCTGGCAAAGCGCTGGTACACTACATCGCTAGTACTGTCAAGAGACAAACAAGGTAAGATGGCAAGCAATCTGAAAACTGCCAACATATTGGGGAAGAACTTCATATCAGCGAGCTGAAGTGTGTCTTGGATATTTGTAGGAAAAGATTCCTGCTTGCTCTTTTTGCTCCATTTGACCCACCAACAGTTGAGCTCTGCAGAAAAGCTGTCTGCATTTGGGACGTCACTCTTAAAAAACTCCACACAATCCTCATCAGGTTTGGCAGATTTGTTCTGTTCAATAGCGGCAGGAACCAGTGCCAGACCTTTAAGCATTTTCAGGACATGCTCACTAACGACCTCACTCAACTCATTGTATATGCCGCTCACCACAGCAAAAGACACATACTCCTCGTAGTAATTCTCCT
>KN491062.1:14240-33503 GCA_000787155.1 Scartelaos histophorus | reverse complement strand
CAACCCCCATTTTTCAGTTATTTCACTCAGTACTTTTTCTGCCACAGCATCCTCCTCTCCATTGAAGGACAACAACCCGAGAAAGCTTTCACACTGGCTGTTTGACTTATCCACAAATCGGACAAAAACAGGGAGGAACAATTCTCCCGAGATGGCCACCAAATCATCTGTGATTAAAGAGAAATGACCACTTTGCATGACCTCTTCCACCAGTTTGCCACGGATATGTTCTTCACAGACTTCTATCATCTTATTGAGCTCATCTGGGAACCTCTCCTTATTCTCATCCCACTTTTTCCTTAGAATATCGTCTCCACTTTGTATGCGATAATCTAAGAGGGCCTGGAAGTTGCTTAGCGTTGGATTGTTCTCAGAGTCCTCTGCTTGGTATGTGGGAGAAATATTATGTCCTCCTAACAGCAGCACAATCTCAAATAGAGACTTTAGATACTCTCTGTTCTCCTCTTCTTCTGACAGTGGCTGTGTGCTGTCGGCAGGTTCAGGCTCAGGCTCTGGCTTTTTCATCTCTGCAGGAAAAATAAACAGCATTATTATTATTATTTTTTAGTGTATAACATAATGAAGTACATTTTCAAAACAATCAGCAAAAGGGTGAAACATACTCTTTCTTCCTTTATTCTCCTTTTCATTGGGCTTTGCCTTTAAAATAAAAAATAAATATATTGTAACAAACAAGAACATATCAAAAAGAGAGAAGTTAGTCAAATTACTATTGAACACTGCTTAGATTTTCTGAATCAATTTTTAACCAAATGAAGGTTTGAATATGGGGACTAGATGAAGAATATTTACAAATAAAGTATAATATCGACACCTTTCTAAAATAATCGCATAAGTCATTTTTTTCAGGTTTTTCAGGAAACACAAAAAAAACCTCAAAATTGGGAGGACATGAGTGATACAAAAAAGTAAACTTAGGCAAAAAGTGACTTAGGCGATTATTTTAGGAAGGTGACCATATGGAAGAGAATCAGAAATTAGCTGTTCTCTGTTATTTGTTGTGCACATAAATGTTGTTCTGTCTTGTCTACACATGGGACAGAGAGAAACGTAATTTCAATTCCTTTGTATGTCTAGTACATGTGAAGAAATTGACAATAAAACTTTGAACTCTATAATAAAATGTTTAAATATACACACACACACACACACACACACGCACAACAATAACAGTTGTAGCCCTATTCACTTACAACGTCTTTCCTCTTCCCCTGGCTGCTCTGAGGCATTTCTTGTGAGTCAAATATAGTGGGAACAGCATCGTCCTTCAGCACCACGCCCTGTGCCTCCTGCAACATGTGAGATGAAGATTTGTGTGATTTTATGCCTCATTTATATTAAAATGTGCACTGTGTAACTTTTCTGGTGGAGGGTCTGTCAAAATGCTTTTCTCTGTGAAGATGTCATTGCCTTTTCTGGTATGTTTCACAGTGCAGCATTAAACTGATGACTGAATAAACTACTTCTAGTTTTGTCGGTCACTCATTTATTTGCCGCTCTACAAAAAAACCCCAAAACAAAACATAGACTACAACCCCATGGATCATGACTGAAAGGGTTTAGGCTGAAGTAAAAGTACCTACTATAATATAATAATAATAATAATAATATCCCTATGAAACAATGACAGATTTCCACAAAAGAAAAGCAACGTATGAAGAGCAAGTTTGCTTTTATAATTTCACTTGCAATTTACTGTATATATAAGGGACAAAATATAAATTAATACAAACTAAATTAATGCATAATTAACTTATTCCATTGCTCTATTAAAACATTATTAAACCTTTCTACCTTCATGGAGACCAAACCAGGCCAAGTTACAACTCAGATTGATGGAGAAACAACCTTGCTCAATCAGAATGTTTGCTTTTCTATATTTTTGAGCAATAACACCATCTGTAATTTAATAAATGTAAAGAAAAGCTGTTTAATGTCAAACTGTGGAATGTTCCAAACAGAGCAATGACATATCCATAGAAACAAGCAGGTGATGGACCCCCAGCCAACAAATTACATAGTGTAGTTTACAATGTAACTTACATTATCAATAGCAGATGGTTGAAAATGCTTCCCACAAAGTCTTTCATATTTGTACAGTTGCTCTGCAGGTTTGTCAGTGAGATCTTCCCGCTGGCATTTCTCCAACCACTGCTTGCACCTGAAAAGTTAAATTAATGATGTTTTCCTCCATAATATAACATAGAGGCAGCCAGCAAGAACTGTTTCTGCTCACGACACTATCTGGTTTGGGGTGGTTTATAACTTAGTAATAATAAAACAGTGAAACGCAATTAAGGAACATTGTTATGCACTGTACTCTTTCTTGACTACCATCTGAGTCAGTATAGTCACATTTTCTTTGTGTTTTGGTGGTTTTAAGCAGCTTTTCTGTATTTTACCTAAATAAATGAGAATGCATGCCTCTCTTTACTGTTGCCAGGTATCAGATTAGTCAAAAATAGGGACACCAGGGGTATTTTTGTATAAAACTGAGACAAATCACTTGGTTTGGATAAATTTGCTGGGACATGGGACATATAGGTCTCAAAACTGGGACTAACCCTGGTAAATAGAGACATTTGGTCACCTTACGTTTGTTACGACTACTAATGATGCAGGTGTACGCTACATTTTTAATCATTCATTCAGGATTTATAGCTGAAAAACTAATTATAATACAACCAATCTCCAGTATTGTTTCCAAATAGCCTCTCGCATGTACTGTCTGAACTGTAGTACTAGTTAGCATCCTCTTGTTGTTGTCTTTAATATTACCTTTCAGAGTCCAGAGGAAATCTAAATAATGGTTGTGAATCGGACTCTCCTCCAGTGCAGTTTGGCACAGCACAGTGAGCCAGCATTTTGGTTTTATCCCCCAAAAAACTAACTTAAGAAAGATGTTTTGCTCAGAGAAGTGTCTTAACGGATACGCGCCATGTCTACTACGACTTCCTGTATCATCACGTTTCAAAATAAAATAAACATGCTTCAAAATCAAATAAACATGCACTGTAGTAGAGATAAAGAGGTTTGTTAAATTGCAACAGCTGGACAGTCCCAGTTTTGAGCCCTGTGTCCCCTTTCCCAGATTTATCAAAAAACACTGATTTGTCCCAGTTTTATATAAGAAATGTCCCTGGGGTCCCTATTTTGACCAATTTTATACCTGCCAACAATAAAGAGAGGCATACATTGTCATTTGTTTGGGTAAAATACAAAAAAATCTGCTTAAAAATGACCAAAACACAAAGAAAATGTGAGCTCATAATTTTTTTATTAAACCATCAAAAACCGGGATGTCCCAGTTTTTATTTTGAAATTTTGGTCACCCTAATTTCAAATAAATCAAATACCTAAATCTAATCGCACGGATGAGGCTGGTGCTGACTATGTTATTATTTTACACGCCCATTTGAACTTTCTCACATGTTGGTCTCAACTCTCCCGACATAAGCCAGTAAAACAGGAATCCTATTTAGTTTCAAACATTCAAAAATCCAAACGGAGTCCTGGGAGGCGCCTGTTTCAGTCCCAGTCCAAGTCCCGTCCGTGCGCCGTCCTCTCGTGCATACGCGCCTCCTCATTGGTCCGTTTTCTGCTCTCGCGGGATCCACGTGTCCAATGGCACTGGTGCATTCACAGCGCCAAAGTCAAACAGCAGATCGTTTCTCTCTTGACACAAGAGCTTTGCTACAGTTTTGCCCGGACTTGTTCATCGTGAGAGAGGTTTTCTCCTCATATACGACACCCATCAGAGTAAGTCTGATTTTAACATTTTAACAGTTAGATAAATGTGCATTTGTGTTTCAGAGCTAAAATCTGTCTAATGTTGTGACACCTCCTGTTGATTTCAAACTGTGAGCTTATTGTGATTGTATTAGTGTATTATGATGATCATGCTATATTGTTCTGATGTTTTCTCACGATTCAGTTCATAAAATATAAAACCTCCTATACTGTTTTTATTCTGTTTAAGTTATCTCATTATTGCTTCCATCTTCAGGTTTTCTGTTGGTAAGGTCAATATGGACAGCACTACAGTTTCCAGACAGAACAACACCACCAAGAAAGTAAGTATCTTAACGCTGCATCATGTAACTTTTTTTTACATTCCTCAGTATTGCATTAAACTAATCTATTCATTACTACATACATTTTTACTGTGAGTGGGCTTGCCTCATTCCCGATTTGACCTGTGACATGGCTTAGTGGTGTGAAATACTTGTCTCTAATGTAGGGTAACCTGATTTTAAAAATTCAAAACTGGGACACACCTGAGTTGGGATAAATAAAATTGAGAAAAGAGTACGTAACCTTGCCCATTCTGTGCATTCCGTGCATTTGCCTTATGATCATTTCCATTTTTGTATTTTAGCTAAACAAATGGATATTTATTCTCTTTTAATGTGGGTGGGTATCAGATTGGTCACAGATAGAGACATCTGGGACATTTCTTGCTGAAAACTGAGACAAATCAGTGGTTCTAAATAAATCTGCTGGGACACAGGGCTTAAAACTGGGACTGTCCTGGGTAAATAAGGATGTCTAATCTATGTTTTAAGATGTGTTTTAATGCCATACTGTGTAACATAATTTAATTTTGTGTTTGTTCAGAGAAACAAGGAGAATGTTCAGCCCGTCCCAGCACCGAAATCTTTCATTAAACAGAACATTTTAAAATCTTCTGCTCCTCTTCAAGCAAATGGGTATAAGAAAGATCATTTGGGGAAAACTGCTAAAGAAGCACCTGCCAAACAAGCTGAGAGAAGGCAGATCATTGGTGTGGGAAAAACAGCAACTCTGAAAAATCCTGCACCTGCAAGAAAGCCAACGCACAGCCAGGAGTTTAAAAATGAACAAGCTGCAAAAATCAAAAAGCTGCTTGGAGAAGCACCAAAACCAGCAACTTCCCAGCCCCCGAAACCTGCTTTTGGCATGTACAAAGGCAAAATTATTGAATCAAAAATCGGATCCATTTGGAAGTCAAGTGCTTCTGCTAAAAGTGAAGACCAGAGATCCACTGCCCCCAAAACGACACACCAAAAATCTGGAAATCCAACCACAGCTACAGGGCGCGGCTCAAATTCATCAACTTCGAACAGATCTGTCAAACCCACCACCAACAATCGGCCTCCAAATGCTTTCTCCTCTGCTCGCCCTCCAACCAGAAGTGTCCCAACCGCTACACGGCCCAAAAATGCCACAGTAGCTCAAACCAGAAGATGTGGGACTTTGATCGCAAAGCCAAAAGTTCCAGTCACAGACAAGAAAAGCAAGCCCCCAGTCACAAGTACTCTTAGTCAATACAGAAGAACTAATGATGAAACTGAAGAGGAGAAGAAGTTAGTTTTTTTACTTAATATGAATAAATATAATGTATCTTCGTTAATATTATCAGTTTTATCCTTATTAACATGTGTGTGCTATTTTTAACAGGGCAAAACTAGCAGAATGGCTTGCACTAAAGGGGAAGACTCTTAAAAGACCAGCTATGACTTCTACAGCCCCCTCCACAAAAAATAAAATACCTAACAAATCAGCTGCTCCTTCGAAATCTCAACTTACTACAAAGTCTAATTCTGAACCTGAAGATAAAGAGGAGCCCAAACCCACCTCTGTTACAGCTGTTCTCCCTGAAGACAACCAGGAAGTGGTCAGCACAGACAAAAGAACCTCTCTCCTCATGAATACCACCCTGGACCTGCTCGATAACTCTGACTTAGATCTGCCAGTGGACCCACAGGATTGCGGTAGTGATGAAGTTGATGTGAGAGAAAAATCAATTTATTTAATTTTAGAGCTGCCCAAATAGAATTTAAATCGCAGTTTGAGTAGGTGCCATATCAAATCACAAAAAATACAGTGTTTTGGGTAATGGGATGTCCACTGTAAACTCTTATTTGAAGAAAACTGTTAACGCTGTAGTTTAGACCTCTACAAACATGTTCTGAAATGCATGAGATTTTTACGTTTCAGTTTTCTTTCAAATGTTAAAAGTGCATCATTCAAACATAAATCACAAATGTAACTGCAGTTTTTTTTCCCTTAAACTGTGCAGCAGAGTTATTTTAACTGCTATGGTCTTGTCATTCCAGTAATTTTCCATCTTTATCTTTTACCAGATTGTTGTAAACCTGTGTGATGCCCTGGAAGCCTTAGCGCCCCCTTCTCTCTGTGATGATGGTAAGTATGTCTTCTCATCTCAATGTGACTATATATAGCTCAGTAGTTAAGTCCCATTATCAGAAGAGACGATAGTGGTCCCCTGTAGTCTTACTTTCTACTCCATAGTCTCATAACAAACAATGACTTGGTATTAAAATGATACTTTTACTGTTCACCTGCTTGTTTTTTATATATTATTCAAATATGGATTGCCTGTGCCTATATAGTCCCAATATAAACCTGTGAAAGCTCAAATAAAGTACACAAATATTATCTCTCGTTGCAGAGGTCCCAGTGGTTAAGGAGTGCAATGACATGGACAATGAAGTAAAAACAAAATGTGTACAAGAGGAAGTGAAGATGGTGAAGAGTGAAGGCAGTGAAAGTGATGAAGAGTCTGAGGAAAGTGAGGATGATGACTGTTATGTGAAGGAGAACGCCACGCCGACGGAGGAGGCTTCTGTCGTCAAATACAGTGTAAAAACCACACCATTCTTGCAAAGGTAACATTTATTTCCAGCTTCATGAAACCAATTTTTGCTATGGACACAACGACCCTAAAGCAAGAATATCCCATAGTATGTTGCTAAATGTACAGCATAAAACTTTAGTAATTCGTCTTTCTCTGTTTAGTCTATATTAGTTCATAATCAGATACAATCTTCTCCAACTTACATCTCAATGTCATACAGAAAAATAAGTCTGTAATAGTAGTTCCCCACTCATACAGAGAAAAAGTTGCCATAATAAAATTTGGCCCCTAAAAAATATTGTTCCATCTTATAATTATACTGTATAGTAATTATCATGACAGACCTTCCTCTCTGCATGTTTGATATTAAAAGTAAGTCAATAAATGTACTGTGTTTTAGTGTTAAGAAGACAATCGAGGATGAAGTTTGTTCCAGCACATCTAAGAAAAAGAGTAACATCAAAGATCTGAAGTTCCTGACCCCAGTGCGGCGCTCCAGTCGTATCCACCGCCAGTCCTCCCGACTGCCCTCCATGCTGGTCGACCATGATCCTTGTGTCTCTTCACTGGCAGAGCTGGTGAAACTGGATGACGACCCCAATGCCTATATTTACAGGAAGAACCCTGCTCTTCTGGATGAACTGCCCGACCAGCCCAACCTGTAGCTCAGGCTCATGTGGGACTCAGTGCGAACCGTGGAATTTCATGTTTGATACTGAATATGTTGTGTTACGTTTCTGAATGTATTTGCACACAAGATTATACTAATTCTTTTTGAGATTTTAAATCCTTTGCTTGCTAATATATTGATGTGTATTCATAATACACTACAGTGCCTAATTCTTAATTGTTATTTTATACTGGTACAAGTAAATAAAAATTTCTGAACACTGAAAAGTCTTCAAACATTTTTTCCATTTTATTTCACCACATTGTAAAAATCCAGAGCACTTTAAGTGAACATTGCTGCTTTCTTTCATTGTTTAGTTTGGAAATTTGGAAATTAACATTTCCAACTTACAGGACGTTTGATACCTGTTCCCTCTGATCCCAGATGATACATTTATTACAAAATAACAAAATCCACAAAACACTAATCTCTTTAATGCAATTCTTCCCCAAACAAAAAAGTATAAAAAGTATTTTTTCATTCATCTGCTGATCAAAGGGGAAGGCTTTCAGTGCTGTGCGCTAAAAAGGGTTCTGCTTTTGTCAGGTTTTATGTCCTAGAAAGGCCCCGGTTGTCCAAGTCTTTCACCTGTAAGAAGTCAAAGTTAAATATTTAACAATTGACATGGTTCATATCAGTTGTAATAAACCAAAATCCTTTACCTTGTATATCCTAACCAGCCAGTGCTCTGTAGTGTAGGCTTCCTCCAAAACATCCAGCTCAAAGTCTTTATTTCCAATCTCAGCATTTCTCACTCTGTCATAACCAGGTGGGCGCTCTGTGAAGACAGCAACAGTCAAGTACATCACTGCCTGTCAAACTGTCTACACAAAATATCAGATTTGATGTACATTTTAACTCATGTTATTCTTATTTAGTTCATTGTGTGAAAGCTAAAGTAATTTTAAGTTGCCACTATCTCATAAGGAGTACTTACTGGCTTCTGTGTAGACCTGTCCGAAGCGGTAGTAGCACATCTTGTACATGAGGCAGTTGAGTAGGACAGGAGAGCCCTCACGATCCACTCTGAACTCCCCGGTGGGCGTGTAGTAGTCATGCTCTTTAATGTGCTTCCCCGTGTCTGTGCTTCCTCCGATACGCACCATCCAAAGAAACTTGTTGATATCTAAATCATAAAAAATAAAATACTAATTAAACTACAGAATTCAGTTAACACACATGCAGGAAACTGAGGCATGTTTGTACATATTTCTTGTATATTATTCCCACTTACCATCAGATGAATAGCCCGTTAGCCCTCCAAAGATGACCAAGACGTAGCTAACATCCAGTTCCCTCATAATCTCATATGCTCTTTCTTCTGTAGATGCCATAGCCTAATAAAACAAACCAATACGAGGATGCTTTTAGCTCTCAAAAATGTGTAAAACAAAATGAAAATATGGTAAAATAGGCTTACCTGCCCAACTCTGGATATATGGGTATTATTCCACGTGTTGTTGTCCACTAGAATAGTTCGATTTGCCATAGCAGTAATTTGGTAGCCATAATCCCACCATGACATAACTTTGGCGTCCTGTAAATTTGTTCAAAATGTTTATTCACCACAAATGTGCATCTATAATCTTTTTAAACTGTACACTATGTAACTTTTCTGTTTGGAGGTCCCCATGGAGATGCAATTGCTATGACGACAATATTCTATGGTATTTGTTATCCATCTTGTGTTTTTATCATTTATAGAAAATACGTATTCTTCCTGCGAGTGGAGTTGCCTCTCCACACATTTGAGTTGTAACTTGGCCTGATGATGTTATCTACTTGTCTCCATGGAGACTGATAATTTTAATGCCATGGTTGAAAATTTTTTCCAGGCAAAGTAATAACACCACCATGAAGACAAGCAAGTGGTGGGCACTACACAACAAAAGTTACATAATGCACCTTTAACAGTATCGTATGTCACTGACCTCGGGGGTGTTGTGCCGGAGCCAGTAGTAAGCCTCTCTGAAATCATCAAAAATAATCCTGCTGCCGTCTCCTCCGCGTGCCGACAGGACGATGGAGGGAGAGGAGTAGGCCTCACTGGTCACCCAGGTCGAGTGGAAAGTGTAAGTGATGAGGAAGAAGGCCATGACCAGAATCATCCCACTGGCAACCTGCATAAGAATAAGACAGAACAGTGAATAGTTGTACTCATGAGACACCCACAGTAGGTACAATTCACAGTACAGTTCAGAACAGCTTCAGCTTCATTATTCAACTAGAAAGGTGTGATGGAGTTGAGAACTTAAAGCCATAAGATGGCAAGTTTGTGGAGCTAATGCCAATCAAAAGATAAGCCTGTAAAATGTCTCAAAAAACTCTCAAACACAGCGAATCTTCCATAGTTGTTAGTTATAAGGACCATGTAATCTTAAATCATGACCATGCAATTCTAAAAAGTGAACTCAACCTACTCAGAAACTGTGCACCAACTGTAAATGAGAGTGTGACCTGTTCCGCTTGACTCAGACCGAATACTTGTGGCCATTGGACCGGAGTTGGGGTTGCGCAGTGTGAGTCTGGGGTCATACCTCGTTTTTGATGGGATAGGTGGAATCCTGCTGCTTCTTGGACTTCTTGTCTGGGCGGCTGACATCCAGGTTCTTCATGTAAGTGGTCAGAACCTGGGACACTCCGATACCAGAGAGAATACACATGACCGGAGCCAGCACCAGCATCAGACGCACCTGAGGAGAAACCATAACACCACTGTCTACATTAATAAGGTCAGTAGAATAAGCAGATAATAACACCCAATAACTAGATCTGATTTCTGGTGGGTGTTTATGTCCATAAAAGAAATCTGATTATCACGTGACATGTACCATTTACCTGTTGTTAAAACAGAGACAAAGTACCGTCATTTCCGGACTATAAGCCGCTACTAATGTATGGACGGATTATTTATTTGGCAACACAGTGGATGCGGGCGCAGCCTGAGTGCAGAAAACGCTGCTGTCTGTGCGGTGAACACATGGATCTAGGGTTAAATGAAGTTACAGCGTTAGCTAGCGATGCCGTCAGCACTACAACAGTTTATCCCCATGTGATGATGACAAGCACTTTCAGAGGCAATAAAAGCAGACTGAGTGAACTTGAAAATGTTCTTGAAGACGTGGACACCTGCGGCTTATATTCAGGTGCGCTCAATAGTCCGGAAATTACGGTACAATGTTTCAATCTTTTCTCCTTCATTCATGTTTTGCCATATTATTTGTAACTGTTCACATGCCATTTTAATAATCTGATAACTCCAACAATCCAAGAAATCTAGCCACTATCAAGGCAACAAGAACAGTAGCCTACAGTCTATTTATGAAGCAGAAAAGCTTAAGTACCATGACAGCTGAGAAATACATGCTGGTCACTCCGTACATGATGATGAAAATCCTTGCATCCGACAGGTTGTTGAAACAGTAATACAGGCCAACTAAAGGGAATAAAAGGCAACTGTTAATCACAACTAAGCAGTGCAATAAAAAATTTTACTGGATAAATTACATGGAAGCAAGAAGTTAAAGCTTTCACTTGCCTGGAAACATAAACACCAACAGTTGCAAATCAAAGTAATAGGAGGACCAAGTTGTGGGCTGATGTTCAGAGACCGAGGCAATGATGGGAATGTTGTTCTTGGCATACGAGGGGTCGAGCAAAGAGTAGAAACGACCAGTCCATGGAGAGATTTTTCCTGAAGATTACAAGGGGAAAAAAACACTTGATTCAACTATTTAAAACAGGACTGAAGTCATTTTATTAAAACAAATGTCTCACCAGTCAGCATCAAGACAGCTCCCACCGAAAGCAGGGTGAAGCCCACCAGGGAGATGACGCTCTTGAACAGAACCTCAAACTGCTGTGCGTTGAGTTTACTGCGCAGGTAATCCACGAATGCATGAATCTGGCACAAACCGAACACCCCAAAAGCAGCCATGTGTTCTGATGACTGCACTGGCTGGATACACAGAAGAGGTAGTATAGGTAAATGTTAAAAAAATATAATATATATTTATATTACATTACAGTACAGTACAGTATAGTATATGCCCTTTATAATGAAACAACATCATTTATCAACAGTGGCTCTCAACCCTTTTTCCTCTCTGTGTACTAGAGACTTGCCAGGGCCCCTAGTCCACAACTCCACCCACTTTAATGTGTTTAGTTTGTTATTAAGATACTTTTCACGCCAAGTGCTACCCATGAAAATATCAGGCATTCAAAGCACCATCAATTTCAAACCAGGTCTAAAATAGGACTACATTCTATACTAGTATGAAATAAAGACTGAAAATAAAAATAAAAGACTGAAATAAAAACTTGTGGATTAAATAGTTTCTACAGAATATTTGGCTAATTTCTGAACTACAGAGGAACCACCTGAAGGAGCTCGTATACTACAGTTTAATAAACAATGTATTATGTAATTAAAATGAGTCATAACAAGCCTTTATTTCAGGTCAATGAGCAGAAATTGCAGTGTTTTCAGTTCATATACTCAATTTTCAATCATATGTAGGGGATTTTTAGCATGTATTTAGCACAATACTGATATTTGAGCCCATACAGTCTCTTAGGGCCCCCTATAGGTTCTGAAGCACTGTTTTAGTCAAATTCTTACCTGGAAGCCTACGAATGAAATCTGCATGGAGAGAATTGTACCGAGACAGTACACGGTGCAGTAAGCCACATAGATGCGGTGAGAGAATCGTCCAGTCAGCATCAAAACCAGGACGTGAAGGGGAATCAAATTGATCAGGAAAACATAGCCACCCCATGAGGAAACCTATGAATAAATACAAATGTAAAGTGAATGTTAATGCTAAAAAAAAATATTTTTTAAAGAAAACAAAACTATTAGATTTCCTATTGCTCACCATATAGAAGTACGCAAGAGCACACATAGATGACCAGTACAGAGACCCAGTTTTGACAGCCTTGATCCACATGTAATAGGTCAGCAGCATACAAAAGATGGCAATACCTGAAGTACAAGACAGTTTAACAGCTTGTATTTTTATTCATTATCCACCATCAGCTGCCTTTGGCTTTACCTTCATTATCATAGGACCCAGCAACAGAACGTGAGATGTAACCAGGCACCACAGCAATCATGGCTGCTGCAAGAAGTCCAGCTCCTGCATCCTGATGAGTAACAGTAAAAGAGAAAGTAAATATTTTAATTTTAATGTATTTTACCCATACATATGACACAGGTTGTGGTCCATTTAAAAGGTTTGAATATGACTTGTGGCCAAAAGGAAAAATTTAAACTGCAGTAGAATAAATCTGTGGATAGTGTATGCTGTCATAACAAACTAAAATTCAGATCTCAGATTCAGAACCAGGGTTATGGAATGAACCATTGCTGTGAAAGGAGTTAATTTAAGAAATAGTCTTGACAAAGAAATGAATGGATTAAGTGCAATAACGGCATTTTTAAAAATACATATTGCGCTGGATTTTAAGTATGTATGAAAAAGAAAACTAAATTGTAATGCCTAACCGTGATGACATCTGTTTGCAATTGATTAATATTTGATTTAGATTGAAACGTACTGATTTGAAATGTTTTAAAGTGACTATCAGTGTTATTATATTGCCCGGAAAAGGGGGCAGATGAGATTTTTTTCCGCTCCTTTTCATTCATTTCTTGTATGTTTAATGTTATGACATTCCTAATGTCTTTTTATAGTTAAAATTAATTCAATAATTTATTAATTAAAAGTAAATAAATAAATCTTTTCAATCATAGTAAGGCAAACATCTGAAATATAAAATGGCTGCTTCCCATACCTTTAGCTCCTTGGTCAGGTGGTATGTGACGATTGCAGTGAAGGAGGAAAACAAAGGAGCGAGGAAGACACAGACGTTGCGGATGTCGATGGTGATGTGAAAAAAGTGTAGAACGTGATACAGGACGGCTGAGGTGATCATCAAACCTGTTCACAAAAGAAATGTTTTAACGCAACTTGTTTAAATCTTCAAACTGCTCCCCTTTTCCCAAATAAATAAATCTCTAAATTGTTTAAAATAGAGCTTGGGATTGTGTACGCATCACAACATTTTCAGTTAAAAGATGCACTGTTCCAACTTTTCAACTTTTCTGGGAGATGGTCCTCTTCATGGAGATATTGCTTTGCCTGGAATGTGGTAAGATATTTAACATGTCCATAAAGCATTCATTATTTGTGGTTGTTTCTATTGCTCAAAAGTAGAAGGGACTGTCCACAGATCTGAAGTGTAAAGTAGCATGGTGCTGTATGTAACCTGCTTGTCTCCTTATGATAGACAAAGCAATAACATTTCCATGGATGATGGTGGCAGATGGAGTACCCTCAACTAGGAATGTTACGCAATGCATTTTTAACCAAATGGAAAACCAATTCATATTTTAAAATGCTAAATACTAACTATAGCATTAATTCAAAATGTAATAAATGTGATAAATCTATTACAAACATATATAGTAGTTAATAGGATTGCCCCATGGTACTTTTTTGTACTTTTTTTGTACTTTTAAATGTTGTTTTGGCTAATGCAGCTATGTACATTTTGTACTGCTGCTACAAAAACGGCACATTTGGTCAATAATGTTCACTTTTAGACAATCGATCTCAAGCTCCATTTGCCACTAGTGATCCAGGGAGCAGCTTATTGAATTGTTCAACAGCTCTTTTGTTTACTTTTTAATGTTGATTTTGTTAATGCATCTCTCTATTGATATTAGACATGACTGCCAGTAACAGTTTCTAACGTTCAATCCAAAGCTCTATTATCACTTACTGTATATGGTCGAGAAGATGATTTTTTACCTGGATAAATAGTTCCACCAATGATCCTTCCAAGAGGGTACCATGCCCGGTCATCAAACCAGTTGTGAAACTTATAAAAGCCTTCTTCTGCCAAGAAGCGGGTGGTACGGTAGTTGAAATACCTGATATTAAAAATGTTAAGTATTAAAAACATGAGTAGTAAATGAGGACAACTGATGGAAAAAAGTAACTTACGGATCAAACTCATGGATAACACTTTCAAATCTCAGCACAGAGAAAAGTCTGGTGGAGAATGCTGCAGAAAGACAAGAAAACATGAATCATTTCTTTTATGTTTCAGAGATGTGAGCACAATGTCTGTATGTAAAGAGAACTTACATAGCACTGCAGCCATAGACAGAATGAGCAGCTTTAACAGTGTGTCCTGTTTCTCATAGGACAAACGTAAAAAGCCCAATTTGGTCATTTTGGCGAGTTTATAAACAGCTCACCGTACTACCTGGAGAGGACAAAAACAATCAATATTAGTCAGATCACTGCAACATATAAAAGGACACGTTTGAACTAATTTGAAGTCACTGACGATCATCCTGGTCTCAAACTGATAACAAGCAGACACAATAACGCTAAAGGCAATGGAGGAAAGAGTAGGAGTAGTTACATGACTAAAAATTCATTACAAGTATCTAGTACTGCAGCAAAAATTGCACAAAAGTGTCCTCCTAAAATTAAAAAATATGCATGAAATTAATATTACTCAAAATGCTAGTGACCTTTGACCTTAATTTTAAAAGCATTTTAGTCTCATACAAATCGTGTTCAATTTAACATTGAATTAAGCTGTTTAAACCACAAGTCATTTATTTTCTGATCTTAAGGCAACCACAAATGGAAAGTTATGCTGTCATGCACGTTTGAAGGATTAGAAAGGATCTGAGACAATAGTGAGACAACTGCAGATTGGGGCAATGAGGGACTTGTGCCATTCCCTCAGTAACTTCTGTGATTTTAAACGTATTTAAGTTAAGAGTTATTTACAATTACATGTACATCTTTAAAAACCTACTCAAAAAAGTAACTACCCCCCAAAATCTACTCTACTCTGAATATTTGTAGTAGTTACTTTCCCCCCGTTTTCCAAAAATGTGAAGTCCAACTAGTTTGTCCAACCCAACCAGATAAGGCCACGCAGCGAAGTAGTGTCAGGAAACCAGGAAGCTGCAACTTTGGCAATCCAAAGCACTGATTTTCGTCTCACATCTCATGTCAATATGGATGAGAAGTCAAAAGATGAAAAATGAAATGCACCACGTAAAAAGCTGGACACGTTTCAATAAACCTACTCAAGGAAGCAGGGTTAATAAAGCAACTCACACATGTTGTGTACACCTGCGATGCAAATCATAGAGTTACCAGAATATCCAAGCTTTTGATGCACTTTATAATGCATTAAAAGGATTGTACACGTTTTTGTAATAAGAAGGCCGGTTAGTTCTAATGCTTGTATGAAGAGCTAGCCAGGCTAACAGCATAGCTTACGTGTGGCGTGCACTCCTCCTCCTTTTTTTAGTTTCAGATAAAAAAATAACTAAACTGCATAAGAAAGCATAGTTAATAATGAAGAAATGTAGCTCCTAAGTATGATGATTACGTTCAGAAACACTCACCCGCTCCTCTGCTCCTGTTTCTCATACACTTTTCACACACAACCTACGCTGTCCACTAGTCCCGCCCCAACTACTCCATGCTGTTCGCTGATTGGTACATTTCCTCCCTGTGCAGACAACCCATACATTTCATTGGTTGCTTATTTGCCCATCAAACTCACTTCCGTATCTTGCCGCGTCGATGTAGTGACGTGTCCTTACCGGGCAAGTTCATGTATTTATCATCTACTACTCTTTCTGGAGGAGATGCCAAGCACATCATCTCCCCTGGGCCCATCCAGTTCACACCGACCACATAGTTAAATACTGTTATTTTATTGAAATGAACCTTACTAGTACTTTACAAAATCTTACAAGCATCACCAGCCTCCTCCATGTGCATCTGTACTTGATACTGTAAATGCTCTCCTCTTAAATTTTGAGCACATCTTAGTAGCTCAGGGGTCACTTCAACAATTGCATTTGTACTACAACAAATCAACAGCAAACAATGCTAAAATGTAAGCATTTGTGTCAGGCTCAGATGTAAAAACAGGCATGTTAAGGCTACCCACCTATTATTAGGATGGGCTTTTTTTCAAAGCTGCCCTTTACAGCCAAGCAATGATGTGCTAAGACAGCATGTTTAGTGGTTAAAATGCACAAAAACGAGAGGTTTGGCAGTGTCTTTGCAATTTTGAACAATATGCAGCCTAAATGTGACTTTGCTGGTGTTAATTTTTGTTACATTTCATCTCCATCATGCAGTCTCCCATGCGTGATGAGACAAAAGCTTTACCTTTTTAATTCATTTTTAGTATTATATAGTCTATCCCTTTATAAAACTCTAGAAGTGTCGAAGTCTCACCCAGAGGAAGTTGGAAAACAAACTCTTTTAATGTGCAAGAAAGCCTTAACACAAATGTCACTCAAATGAATGCACATACTGAATGAATGTTTTCTACGAAAGCCCCTCAAATGTAAAATGCTCCTCCTTTTAGGGTTTTTTTTTTTTTTTTAACATAATCAACCTCTGTGGTTTCTTGTGCTGTAATTTATTAAAGGAGAGTCACTCAAATGGCACATTATACAAAAGATAAAACAAAGTTCACCAAAGAAAGTCAAAAACAGAACATATAATGTGTTTTTGAGTGTGAGGCACAGGGCTGTCGATTGTTGTGTCACACTACTGTATATGTTGATGCCAGGTGCTGCAGATTAAACTCCACAGAGCCATGGGGGGACTTAAAACATCTTAACCCTTCTTTTCCCAAACAATCCTTCAGACAGAACCTCTTTTTCACAGTGTGTGAGGTGGCTTGCGTTTTGTGTCCTTCATCAGATCCCTCACTGGGCGGGTAGTGGGCGCTGGCGGGATGGGGAGGTGTGGGGCGTGGTCAGTCGATCTGAGGAGGCAGATGGTGTCAGGGACGACTGCAGATGGACCGTTTTGTGAAAGAGCTTGTTGCTGATCAGTACGACAAGGGAGAAGAGACGCAGCTGGAAGTGGCTACAAAACACAAATGTATTTATGATAGCGAATCTATAATACGGTATGTAGGATTTATTTTGTATAAAGCAGTAAAGTTTTTACTCACTACAGCTGTGTTGGCGTCTTAGCTTCATTTGCACTGATGATGAACAGGGGAAAGAGAATGGAGAACAAGCAGCCACTAGGGGTACAAAAGTTATGTTTGATTAAAAAACTACAGGGGACAACATAAAAAAAAATCTATTAAGTATAGGCTCTACTCAAGCTTGCGTCACAAACCAGGAAGACGTTTGGAAACATGTGATGACAACTTCTAGTGTAGTTACTGACACTGGGCTCACCTACGACTGTGATAAACTCACTGAAGTAAAAATCCTCAACGGTAAAGTGAAGACTGCATACGTATGTGCTGTTTGGAATAATCCTTCTTTTTTTTCCAAATCTCATGTACCCAGTGCACTCAGAGTTGTGTGTCAGTTGGGAAATGATGAAAACTGAGGTATGGTTGTAATTGCCGATTAGCTGAACATAACCTGATGCTACAATGACATGTAGATGAAGAAAACTGGGACATTTTCTAATTTTTCCTGGATTTTGTCAGACTTACTACCGTGAACAGAGCCCACCAAAGTTAATCGCATGTTTCCAAATGTCTTCCTGGTTTGTGACGTAAGTGTGAACAGAACAAAAGCTGAATAAAAATGTTATATTTGTATCACTGGACTTATGATTAATAGGCCCTGGTCTCAGTGTACCCTAATACAATGCTCCAAACTTTTGTCTTGGGTACCTCTAAGGCTTGTCTAATTCTGTCACTCTGAGTTTGGTGATTCTTTAGTAAAATATGAATCTTTCTTGCTTTGATAAATTATACCACAAAAAGTTTAACCTCCTGACATATATGTCCAACACATTTTGGATTGTTTCAGGCCCTTAATAAATCGTTTTTGCAAATCATTATTCAATTGTGACTTTATTGTGTTCCATCAAAATGATTAAAACATAAAATGAATGTTTTATATATCATATGTGGAGATAATTTGTCTTGGAAACTACATCAGTTAAAAATATAATTCTTTGTTTTTGCAATCATCAGGTCCCAATCAAATCAAATAACTAAGAGAAATCAATAAAGCCCTGCAAGACTTCAGGTCTTAGGAGGTTAAGATGTGATTTGTCCTTCAAAATAGATTTTAAATTCAAATGCTATTCAAGATCACAATTTTTTTAAATAGTTCCAGGTAAGTGCTCCAGGTACAGGTTTGGAAACACAGCATTTAAAGTGACTCTGCAACTTTTCAGGTAAAGAGTGTGCCACCTAAAAAGTCTCCATGGAGATTTCTTTGTCTGAAATGTTCCATAGTATTAAATTTAGTATTAAATGTATCTATTTTTGTCCATTGAATTATAAGTACATTAATTGCTCAAAAATGCTTTAAAAACATGCATAGATCTGACTTGAAACCTTGTCGTGTTTCTTGCGTCTTTGGAAATTGATATTTTTAATGTCATGCTGTAAAAAAAAGTATAAAGAAATGCAATTAATATTATGCAGCACTGATTAATCATGGAAAAAATAATTGCCTATCTCTGATGATGATGTCCATGATGGGATTGGGAATCCGGTGGCAGGTGGCCGAACCCCCTCAAGGGAAAGTTACACATTGCACCTTTAATGAACACTTGTGTGTGAAGTCAGTCTAACCTTATAATGTACGAGGAGGGCAGCGCAGTCAGCAGAGCCATGGGTAAACCAAAACCAAAGTAATAAGGCCAGTTTCTCTCAATATTGGAAAGGCGCTGATGCATTTCAATTCCTATCAAGAAAAACACAAGTTACATTATTAGATGGTAGATGCATGGGTTTAAATCCAAGACGAAACAACAAAAAAAGTCTTACCATGATTGAACCAGCGATACTCAAAGCAGTAGAGGGAGTACAGCAGAGACATGTGCAGCAGACTAACTATCTGTCCAATGGCATCAATGGGGAAGAGACTGACGATCATACCCTA
>KN491062.1:0-13845 GCA_000787155.1 Scartelaos histophorus | reverse complement strand
CTACACGATAAAACTGATTAGAATTCTAACAGTGCAAAAAGCTTAAGATATAAACACTTAAAGTCGTGAAATTATCTTGCTGCACAAACAGATCATTTTAATTGAAAAAAGTTATGCTATGAAGCCATCGGGTTTGCTTCTTGCTACTTTATGCAATGCAGAATTTGTTTACTGTAGGAGTTCTACCAGCCTCAAGTACCACCTAAACACAAAGCATCACTTAACGCAGGCTGAAACGCCTGGGGAAGAGTCGCCGTCAAACTACTTTGTTTGAGTGGAACTGAGGCGAGCCCGTCATCGCAGCTCTATCAGACAAGGGAACTAATCTTCTTGCTTAGTGGATTGTCACTAGCAGCCGACCCATCAGCTTGGTTGAGGATGATGGGCTCGAGCTTGTTCTCCAGGCGGCCACAGGTGACTCATCTTACAAACTACCAGCGAGGCGAACTAACATTAGGAGAATACATGAGGAGTATGCCGCAGAGAAAGTCACAAAGGATAAACATAAATTACCAACACGTTATGTTTGTCTTAAGAAACCTCTTCTCAAGGACTTACTTGTAGTCATTACTTATGTAGCGCACATATTCTGAATGAGCCATTTTAATCTAGATTTCTGGTAGAGGTTCAGTCAAATGCTTTGTCTGGAATGTTTCACACTATGGCATTAAACCTTTTTATCTTCATAGAGACAAATGTCACAGGTCAGATTTGTGGAGACGCAACCCCGCTCACAGACAGAATGCATGTTTTTCCAAGTATCTGGTTATAAAAACACCTGTAACTGAATAAATGTAAGATAGAGCGGTTTAATGTCATACTGTGGAATGTTCCAGGCAGAGCAATGATATATAGAAAACAAGAAAGTGGCGGTCCCCCAACAAAAAAGTTACACAGTGTGCCTTTAAATAGAGAAATAGTGACTCAGTTAGTTACCATAAGTGAAGATGATTCCTCTAGTTTTATAATGCTGCTGAAAAACGAACCTGAATGAGAAACAGTGCCTGGAGAAGAAGGTTGAAGAGCATGTCTGCGATGATCTTACTAACACTGGGAAATGGCTGAGCTTTACAGCCGGACACCTCAAAGGCCAGATCAGCTATATCCTGTAACACAAGCAAGAGGAAAGTAGGTAGTCATCAATCATAAATGTATAATAAAAACAGAGCCAAGATCAATATGAGAAGAAAAGGAACCCACCTGGAACCAAATGGCATTGACTATCTTACTGAGGACAAACAGGGGGAGAACCCAGAGAGCGCTGAAAACGGACGTGAGAATGAACTCTAACCAGGACCAAACACTGCCATGAAGGGAGGGGTCACCTGGGAAATGAATTAAAGTAAGAATTATTAAGACAACACTGCACAATAGGGCTGGACAATTAATCAAACTGAGATCCAGTCTAATCGTCAGTGACTGATGCAGAACTACATAAATACATATCATACTTTATAATACACCTGTACAGTAAATAACACTTATGCCATGTCAAAGCTTCATATTCATCCTGCAGCATATCTTCTATCCCAACTTTTGTACATAGTCTAGATATATTTTATATTTAGGCCTGTCACGATAATTACTATATCGACTTCAATATATGAAAGCCTGAAGAAGATATTTTGGGGTTCAGTATTCGTTGTCTGTACATTCCTCTTCTTCTTTTTTTGTGTTTTTAATGATACTGTCTATTTAAAATGGTTTACTGGCTTTATCCTGTTTAATTGTTATATCAGTGGCTTAAAGTAGTTTCAATATATATTTTTGTTATCCCAGTATATCTCTGTAACAATTATTATTTCAGTTACTTTTACTTTTACTAACGTCGCACACATTTTTCCCCTTTGCTGTTACATTGAAATGTGTGAGTAACTGAGTCAGAGTAATTTCCCTTGTGAATCAATAAAATCCTGTTTTTACTTTGTCTTATAAAAGAGAGGAAACTGAACAAACATACCAATGATTTTTGCAGTCAGTGTTTGCAGCAGTGGGATAAACACCCGATAGAAGAGAAACAGACTGAGCTGGAGAGAAAATTAAGTGTTTCAATACACCAAGCACTTATCGGTCACATGAAATTGTTAATGAACTCCAATCTTACCCAGAACACTCCTCCATTCCAGGCACAACACTGAAAGATTCTGCTAGCCACTTTTGGTTCACTAAAAGAAAAAAATTAATTGTTAAGATATTATTTTGTGTTATTTCACAATTTTTTTCTCTATCTTACTTCTCAGGTTTCCGCTCTTCACTCTGTGCCCGCCTCTGTGCCAAAGCCCCACTGACCCTCCTCCTCCGCTGCTCCTCTCTTTTCTGCTGAATTCGGGCATCCAGCTTGGAGATCGTGCCAATCCCCAGTATGGAGTCCTTGATCCCCTTTATACCCCAGAGGAAGAGAAAAGCACAAGTAAAGACTGTTGTAAATACTTTAAATACTCAGATCTCTTGAATTAAGAAGTGCACTGTGTGGCCTTTCTGGGTCTACCACCAGCTTGCTATTGCTCTACCTGAAATATTTCACAGTATGGCATTAAACTTACTAATGTTCATGTGGACAAGCAGGTGACACCACCAGTCCAATTACAGGTCATGTCTCTGGAGAGGCGACACTGCTCATAGTAGGAAGGTTTATCAAGGCAATAATTGAATAAATGTAATTTAATGCCAGACTTTGATAGAACATTTCATACCATCTCCAGTGTGGCAGCTCACTCACCAGAAAATAAATTATTATTGTAGTAATTGTTCACTTTTACGCAATATTTGGAGAGTTACACAATGCACACAAGCCAGGCACCTCAAGAATGCATTTAGAGGTGCCACTGACCAACTGATCGATAATATTGAACATTATTGGAAATGTTTATGTTTATGTTATGCTTGTAGCCACCAGAGACACAAGTTCTTAAATGCACATAATGTATATGTGACTGTTTTAATGAGTAATATCCATTAAGACATTTGAAACATGTTCAAGTTCATAATAAATAATTAAAACTGTATCTATAAACTGAAAGTATGCATAAATAAATGGCATATTTTTGTAGACAGTTCTATTTTTTGTAGAGGCAATAATCTGAAACCCCAAGAAGACTATAAAATTCACTCTTCATTGTGTCTGGACCTGCTAACAAAAGTCTAAATGCATACCGTCGCAACATAGCGGAGGAAAGCCCTGACGCTGTCTGTCATCTCTGGGCCAGCTGCAGATCCATCAACTGCACAAGGAAGGGGGAATCAGCACCTGGTGATCAGCGCTCATGGCAGGAAGGGACTCACCCAGCAACCTAAAAAAAAAAAAAATACAAGATTATATCAGCAGTTTAGAAACCACTAGAGACACTGTTATGATTACTCTTTATGGATATGAAATACTATAAGTGGTTTCACAGACAGATAAACATATAAGCTCTCTCTGTGGTTAAATAAGAATGCACTTGGTTTATTACTTTAATTATATGTCTTTTTTGTGTGGTAACGTGAACGAGCTGACTCAGTACTTACAAACATGGAGGTGTTGTTCAATTGCTTTTGTACTAATGATCAGTAGAAATGACCTTTTTATGCTCTTACAAAAATATATATACTGTAGGACCAACATTTATACATACAATTTATCTGAAAAAGGGACTTTGAGAATGTGACACACGGTGTACAACACTGGTTTGTTTAGTCATAGCTCGTCTGTCTGTGGTGCTAGCTGACGCCAAACAAGAAACTTAGCTACCATGTAGCCTTTAAGTGCAATATACTCAGCTATCAAACAAAATGTTCACGTCTATAAGATCACAGGCAATAAAGCTTATGTCCTATTTACCTCATGCGACAGGTCTGATGGGTTAACGCTGTCGTTTTCCTCTTATTTGCGTTCCTTAACGTGACAACAACAAGCAAACACTCAAAACAGCCAGGGCCGAGAAAAAACACATTGCGCAAGCTCCGAACTGGAGGATCATGGGATATGTAGTTATTCTTGCAAATTTTCTCAGGTTGTGAAAGCCACCCTAAACTGTATGAAAGTGAAGTAATAATGCGGAATAATGGAAGCTATTTTTTTTTTTTATTTAATTGAAGTGTAGGCAATGATTGGATATAGATGGATATATAGATATGGACTTTATTTTTCTATGAAAGCATTTGGCTAAATGTCATTTGACAAATGTAGCATTATTGTTGCTGTATAACTGTATAAGTAAAATAGCTTTTTATCAAAGTGGGGCTAAAGAAAGCACACTTTGTGTAAGGTGTGTTCAATTTCCATGGGAACATCCCAGGGGGCGGTGCATATTCAGCTCAGCATCAAGCGCCCAGTGTCAGATGAACTACTGTGTTGACTACTTTACCAAGAGAGGGGCCTCTCCACATCAATGGTCGTGTTTAGGATCAGAAATGTTCATAAAAGGAAATATGCACTTGTTTGTCTCTGCATTCTTGGCTTCATCATGTACAGATACCTCGGGTATGTCAGGTATTATATGTGTTCATTTTGAGAAGACTGATTATTATTATGTTATAAGATTGTGATTGGTGATGTTTCTTTGGATATTTTTTGACACTTAGGCATACTTGTCAGGATAATATAGGCTAATGCTTATGTATACACCATAATAATCTTGTATTTTATATGCAGTAGTGAATCTTTCTTTCATAATGCAGTGGATATTATCAGGATACATAAAACATATCTCATAATTGCTCTTTTAGCTTGCAATAACTGTGCATTCTGCTTCCTAAGAACACAAATAAGTTTAATAGCACATTTTCATAAATACTTGTTGTGCTCAAAGCTAGTGTGCTCTGTCTGCATGTTGCTATTTAGTGTGTCATGTGGTGTAGCACAATGGCCTGTGTGAGAACTGTGGGGGCATGACACACATAAAGTAACTCACTTCTTCTCAGTGTCAGCGTCTCTACAGGACGACGGAGGATGACCCGGAGAGCGGGGCTGAATGCAAACACATCACAGTTCACATTGGAGGGAGAGCCTTTCCGCATCATTGGGGGTGCCATACATTATTTCCGCATTCCAAGAGCCTATTGGAGAGACCGTCTTCTGAAGATGAAGGCTTGTGGCATCAACACAGTCACTACGTATGAAATCTAAAATCAGTTTCAGCTTCCAAATCTCAGACACAGACATGAAAACCTAAATCTGCTTTTCCCTGCTTTAGGTATGTGCCATGGAGTCTGCACCAGCCACAGAAAGAGGTCTTTGACTTCCAAACACAACTGGATTTGGAGTAAGTTTCTAAAAAATTGCAGAAAATACATCTGATTTCAATACTGCATCTATCAGGATTACAATATTTTTTTTCCCTCATAATCAGAACCACATCTCTCCAGGGAGAAAGAGCCTCAAAGTCCCACATGACAACAGCAGCATCCTCACAACACAGCCAGTCCCTCCACATTAAACAACATAACAACTAAACTCACCTGTTCTGACCAGGCAATGGACGATATTCAAATTTTGTGTCTCAAATATCATGTTTAAAGAACTATTATAGAAATATATTTGCTTTAAGTGAAACGAACAGTCATGCATAAGTAGCTTGAGTCGTATCTTTGCTGCGATTATACATCCCACGAATAATTATTGTCTAGCCTTTTTATCACAATAAACTTCTGACATGGGCGTATTCTGGCCGCTGTAAACAGAGAGATGAGAGTTTCTTTAGAAATCAGGATCTGTGTTGGAAAATGTGTGAGCTGATTTATGCTTTGTTTGGATTTCAGAGCATTTCTGAATCTTGCAGCCGAGATGGGAATGTGGGTGATTTTGTGTCCCGGGCCGTACATTTCATCTGAGCTGGATCTCGGAGGATTGCCAAGGTAATAATCCATATGTCAGACAGTGGGTTTTAGAATTGACACTGTGATTATACAAGTTTAGAGGTGAGCAATGTGCCAAAAATATGCAGTTAGTATCGTTATATAGCCTATGTGCCAATAAGTAAAGCTACATGTTGCTCCTGAGATTAGTGTATTGTACCGCCAGGCCTATTTCTTTTTGTTTTTACCATATTGTACAAGCTTACATGAAAATATTTGTTGCTGAAGTTGTTGAAATTATTGAAATTAATTATTTTTTTCTTTTTTCTTTAGCTTGCAACATACAACTAGGATACATATATTACACAAGAGAATACAACACAGTAGACTTAGACAAATTTTATTGATCTACAAGGGAAATTATTTGAAAAGTACAATACAATACAGTGCTACATCTGATAAAGTGCGAAGTGTGTGTAAGGAAGTATGGAGGTTCAGTATTGGGCTCAATGACATGAAATTTCAGGTTTCTTGAACAGATATTTCCCCCATAATATACAAACAAATATCGTCCGAGCGTGTCAGTTTTTTCAAATATCATGTTTTCAAATATCAATATCATGTTCATGTTACTCAGAACTTGATTAATATCTCCATGTTTTAGAAAATTAAACAATTTAAAGGTTATTATTGCTCTCACCACATGACATTTTTTAAGATTGTAGCCAATTCATGTACATAATAAACATTAAAAAGGTTAAATATAAATGTCAAACATAGATTTATGCAGAACCGACATTGTAAATATTATAAAAAGTTCAATAGAAACTAAATTTTAAAATTTGCTTGTACATCCTGTGTAAATCCTATGTAAATCCTTATACGTCATTGACCCATCAGCAAAGGAAAATACATTTTTATAATAAAGTTGATCAACCTTTTGTCTTCTGTCATTCTGATTTCTCTTCTTTCTCAGCTGGCTCCTCAGAGAC
This sequence comes from Scartelaos histophorus, assembly GCA_000787155.1. NCBI lineage: Eukaryota > Metazoa > Chordata > Actinopteri > Gobiiformes > Gobiidae > Scartelaos > Scartelaos histophorus. Next base: position 7,078 of record KN491062.1, on the reverse strand, counting down.
GGCAAGATGAAACTCAGAACAACGTACGCAGGTTTTTCTGAAGCCGTCAATGTCTTTTTCAACAAGCTTATTCCTAAATTAGTACCATTACAGGTGGGTGCTTCTCTACAGCCAATTTACCAAGAAATATGTTTTATCATAGCAAAATATAACATTTTTCTGATTACACTGTTGAATTACTTTAACAAAACCATTTATTTTTTTTTATATTTCTTTACAGTTCAAAAAAGGAGGTCCTATTATCGCTGTGCAGGTAGAAAATGCATACGGCTCATATGCCAAAGACGATAGTTATTTAAACTTTATAAAAGAGGTGACTGTCGTTGGTCTACATGTTGTTTTATGTTGTCACACAAATATTTAAAATTATTATATTATTTTTGTTTGTGCCTTAAGGCTTTACAGAGTCGAGGAATAAGTGAGCTGTTACTTACATCAGACTCATCTAACTCTTTAAAGTCAGGGAGTGTGAATGGAGGTACAAAATAAAAATAATCATTCTTCATTGACATTTCTATTTGCATTTTATTGTGTATTATGATCTTGATTTTGGTCTTGCAGCTTTAAGGACGCTAAAGTTACAGAAGCTGAAGCGAAGAGACATTCAGGACTTGACAGCCTTACAGGTTTGTATCATTATTAAACATGCACTGTGTAACTTTTGGTTTAGGGTGCATCATTTAAATTTCATTTCCATTAAATTCTCATGCTCTTCTTTCTTTTACTGAGCCATTTCAGATCAATTTTGCAGTTTATAATGGACAAAATGTGCAATATTGATCTACTATGAGCAATTTTATGTTACTAAATACTTGAAAAAGTGTAATATATGTTTGTTAAAGATGCACTGTGTAACTTTTTGGTTGGGGGTCCGTCACCTGCTGGTTTTTTCCACAAAAAAGTTACACAATGCACTGTTAAAGGGAACTACTTTTATTATAATTAAATTCTCATGCTCTCATGCTTTCCTTTACTAAGACAGATCAGTTTTGTTGTAAAATATTGATCTAGTGTGTGTTATTTTATTTGCGTTATCAAAAGTGTAATATGTCTATTTTAATGGTGTAACTTTTTGGTTGGGGGTCCATCACCTTCTTGTTCTTGCTCTGCCTGGAAAGTTCCACAGTATGACTTTAAACAGCTCTACCTTAGACGTATTCAATTACAGATTTTTTTTTTACTGCTTAAAAATATCTATTAAAACAGGCATTGTAACTGTGAGCAGGGTCGCCTCTCCACAGATCTGACCTGTAACTTGGTCTGGCTGTGAAGATAAAAAGGTTTAATGACAAACTGTGGAACATTCCAGACAAAGCAATAAAAAAAAAGCATTTGATGAACACTCCACCACAAAATCTACACCTTTTATGATGTTTTCCTGCCTTTTCAGCCCAACAGTCCTACAATGATAATGGACTACTGGACTGGCTGGTATGATGCATGGGGTGAACTCCATCATATTTTACCACCAGAAGGTAAGAAATATAGAGAAATGTATAATAACTAAACAAATCCTAAACATAGTACAGATTAAACCTACTAACCTTTTTCACAAACGTATTCAAATGTGTGTTAAATCCACTCCACTCAGGCCTGTGCCGCTGTTATAATGGCCTTTTTCCAACCTTACATTTGTTTTGGAAATCACATGCAAATAGTTTATGATGTAAATTTCCAGTTTGTTTTTTCCAGTGGAACTTTTAAATGCTTAATGGTTATTTTTTCAGTCTAATATTTGAGCAGGTAGTAAAGAAATCAAGTATTTTTAATTCAAATTGGTGCATTTATCAAACCTTGTTGTTTAGATCTTTACAAAATGTTCTGAATTATTGTATTTGTTTATCAGTTCATGTTTCAGTCTTGCTTTCTCTGGAATGTTCCACAGTAGCACATTAACCAGATCTACCTTACATTTATTCAGTTACAATTACATGGTATTATAGCTGAAAAATATCTAAAAACAAAAACAGGTATTCTGACTGTGAATGGGAGTCGCCTCTCCACAGATCTGACCTGTAATTTGGTCTGGTTTGGTCTCCATAAAGAAGTTTAATGCCCTACTGCGAAACATTCCAGACAAAGCAAGACTGAAACATGAACTGATAAACAAATACAATAATTCAGAACATTTTGTAAAGATCTAAACAACAAGGTTTGATAAATGCACCAATTTGAATTAAAAATACTTGATTTCTTTACTACCTGCTCATATATTCGACTGAAAAAATAACCATTAAGCATTTAAAAGTTCCACTGGAAAAAAACATTCCAGACAAACATCTCCATGGAGACAAACAGGCAAAGGACCCTCCCCCAGAAATGTGCACCTTTAATGCTCAGGTTTTGTTTAAAGTGTGAACAGAATTGAACTTTTTCATTTATTTCTTCATTTAATTTATATTTATTTCTACATTGAGAGACTTTCTCATACGCGCCTGTTTAGCAATTCAAATAAAGCAAACCAAACTATAATAACAACTGCAGAGAGGTGCATTTGAATCACTAAATACAGGTGCAGGAGGGACTATAAATGTCTATCAACACCAGATTATTCAAATGCACAAGTGGCACCAGTGTATCCAGTTTTGCCTGTTCTTGAAACGTATTACATTTTTGGAAAGCAAAATAACTGAAGTGGCTTTTTTCCCATTTCAGTTCTAGTCCAGCCAGTTTTTAGAAGTAACAATCACAAGATCTCGTATTAACAGTTCCCGTCAAAGTTCAGCAAACATGTGAGATAATGAGACTTCGCTGACGTCATGAAACATCCCCTGGGGTCTGATGCTCTGAGGATTTATTACACTTTAATCTGACCTTTATTTTTGACACAATTTGAGCATAAAGAACTGATTTAGCTGGAAATGACTGGTCACAGGTCGTAAAAATGCATTGGGTTATCCTTTTTTCTTTCTTTTTTGTAGTTTTCAGACAGCGTTTTGTCCCTGTTTGCTAATGTGTGAGTTGTGTCTCCATGATAACTGAAGAGCATTTTGCCCTACACAATCATGCAAAACACCCCCATGCATTTTATATATTCTCTTTGGAGGGATACCAACGGCCAAACTACTTTTTCATAGAGTGTACAGTGGTTTTTAAATCCATTGCATGATATGAAACGAAGGACTGAGTGAAACAGTGTATCTAAAAGTTGCTGAAAAAAATTCAGAAAGAAATGTTGCTTGAACAATTCTTGAACAAGGTTTCGAATTATGCTTTTTTCTTTCATATTGTATAATGTTGTTTCCTTATTAAAACTTGCCTGGAGTTGTGTTTTGTTTCAGTCACACATGTTTAACCCACTAATATTCTATTCCACCTTTCAATCATTTAGTTTTAGCTCTGGAACTCCTAATCTCTACTAAACAAAAGGTAAAGAGTAGCTGTTATCTGTAGTTTTATGACAGGACGTTAGCTCTGGAACTCCTAATCTCTACTAAACAAAAGGTGTAGCTGTTATCTGCAGTTTTATGACAGGTGGAACGTCTAATTTTCAGTTTTGGAAAAGTAAATAGACTAATAATGAAACTAAAACAACTCCAGGTATGTTTCAGCTGAGGTAATGATGTTCTAACATGGCTTAAAACTCACAAGAGTCAATTCTGTACAAATCGAATTGCAATTTCAATACTTTATTACTTTTTATGTTCTGTTTATCGGCGTTTACAGATATGGTGTCAACTGTGAGGGAGATTTTGAGGCGGGGAATGTCCGTCAGTTTGTATATGTTCCACGGAGGATCTAGTTTTGGTTTTATGAGCGGAGCCTTGACTGATCCCACTTACCGAGCTCTGGTCCCCAGCTACGGTGAGTTACTTTCAGAATGATTTTCTTTCGTAATATGGACACGAAAGTGTTTCATTTATAGAGATATCGAGCATTGTGTCATTCTAAAAACAAGCTGAACAAGATTAGAAATGCAAATAGGCTAATTTATGGTACTGTCATGTGCAAGTGCAAGTGTATGGAGTTAAAAAACACAGTGGAGCACTTCCTGTATTACCATCTGACATCACCAGGTGGAGTATTTTCTGTTTGAGAGAAAACTTCAGCCTAAATATGCAGGATTTCAGTGTTGAACATGTGTAAATGAAACACATGCAATGAGGAAACGACATTATAACATTATATAGATCAGAAAATAGTGCAATACGGGCTCATTAATCTGTGTCCAAAGCCTTTTTGATCAATAAGTGATAAGAATTAAATAAAATCACTCACCATAATCTCAGTATAAACTTATGAAACACTGACAATACACACAGCTATTTAAAGAGAGTTACTTTTGAGGTCTCACTGAAGTGTAATGTCCTTTACTCACTGTAGGGGGCTGTGTCTTACTGCACATATTTTTCAGACTATGATGCTCCATTGTCTGAATCTGGGGAGTACACACCAAAGTACCATCTGCTCAGGGATCTACTTTCACGCTACAGCAGTAAGTCAAAGTACAAAAAAAACAGACATAAAAATTAAGATGCACAATGTAACTTTTCTGTTGGAGCGCTGCCATGTGCTTGACTTTGTGGAGATGTTATGCTTGTCCCTAACCCTATTTAGTAAGTCTGTTTTAAAAAAAGAAGTAATTACAGGTGTTTCTATTGCTCAAAAATATCCTAAACAACATGCATTCATATTTAACACAGTTCTCCATGACTTGTAAGTTGGTCTATTGGTTTCATCTGCTTGTCTCTGTGGAAATTAAAAGTTTGTTGGAACATTCTAGGCACATTATTATGGCATTATGACGGGATATGCAGTTTTTATGCGCAGAAACTGGGATTATATCTCTGTAAACATGATAAAATAGAGTATCCCGGTTTCTTGACATAATCTTACAAATGCACAAGCGCAAAAAATGATATATTTATTAAACCGGAAAGAATACAAACAACCATGAGCTCCTTTAGCACAGGAAGTATCCCACAATCCACTGCGCAGATTAAACTGAACATTTCCAAACTCTATTGTACAAGTTCTACACTGCAGCAGATTATTAATTAAAATCTTCTGCATGAATAAACTCATCTTTACACCATATAAACCATAAGCCCCATAGAGCCACATCAGCCCGTTTGATAATATAATTAACTATGCACACATTTGTTTGCATTTTACAGAAGCAACACTTAAAACCACACGGCTAATTTGCATAAACTGTAAACTCAAATTAGGAGCTCCTTGTGCCCTGATGTGGTCAGCTTCTGTCGGACTAAAGGCCAGTGGATTATAGGTGTTTTTTCTGTGGGATGTTCTGCTGATGGTGAGTCTGTTCTGTGCTCATATCACGTTGGAGATGGTTACAGTTAGAATACAGTTAAAATGTAGGTTTTTGTTGTAATATAGAACGTTAATGGTTTAGTTACTGATAGAAAAGATTGCATTAAAGATTTCAATAAAGGAGGTCACAGGTAGGAACATATTAGTGGGCGCTGACCTTGAATTGCAATAAGCATCATGCAGGGTCAATGCTTTTTGGTCAGAAACCTCTTGCTTTATCATTATGCCAGCTCTGCACATGTGATATCTTTAGCTTTAAATGTTAGAAAAAAGGAGAAGATAAATGAATAATTATCTCTACAGCTGTAAAAAAGAATATGTTACAAGAAATTCTGCTTGTGTTGGATAAAGCAGGGGATTTTGGTCCCTGTTTGGTGAGGGTGTGGAAGGATTCTGGTAAAACTGGTGCTACTGTGCTATAAACATGTCGTGAGGCTTTGGATTCATGAATAATGCGCCTGTTACACAAAGGTAGATTGGCCTTGGATTTGGCACATGACTCCCTCTTGTGGCCACTGTAGCCGTGGATGTGTTTGTCATATTTTTTTCAGCACTTCAGAGATGCGTTTTTCAATGCAATAAAGCAGAGTAGGTTTGAAGTGGAACGGCTGAAGGTCGCTCGCTAGTAGAATGAACGAGGACAAAAGCAGGACTTGGTCTAATTGTATGATCATTTTTTCAGGTGTCAGGGTTTTATTTAGTGAGGAATGAGACGAGAAAGTCCATTTTAGGTTAATGAATCTGTGCAATGAAGCTGGCAACCCAAATGAGAGATTTATGTCGATGATGATGATGTTGAGAAGCAAAAGATGAAATTAAAACATGCAAATTGAGCACACAATTGAGCTTTATTTGCATTTTCCTACTTGGATTTTATTTGATGATGATCCCCACGAGTCCAGTAAGCAATATGGCCGATAAATCATGAAAGAAACGCATCCATTTTGATCCAAAGTGCTTATTGAAAGATAGAAACAAGGAGATGGCAGAAAGGAAAGTTACACAACACACCTTTTATTACTTTTTTTTGTTTTTTTGCTCAAAACAGATCCTTAAATTGCATTAATCCTATACTGTGGAACATTCTAAGCAACACATTAACATCTCCATAGGGACAAGCGCTAAAAAAAGTGTAAATAGTGTATGTTTTAATCTTAAAACTATCAGCAGATACTTGTGTGACTCTCTGATGCAGATGGAAAGCCTTTTCCAGACATGCCCACCTTACATTACAGAGAGGCATATGAACCTGCCATTATGTACCAGCACCTGTCGTTGTGGGACGCTCTGAGCTTCACCGAAGGGGTAGAGTCATTTATGCCGTCTGTGCAGGTTGTGCAGGAGGAATAATAAAGTTTAATTTCATTCTGTCTCAAGCCGTTCAAGTCACACAGGCCGGTGAGTATGGAGAACCTCCCGGTGAACAGTGACAGTGGACAGGCGTTTGGCTACACTCTGTATGAAACCACTATAACTACTGGGGGACTATTGAAATCTGCAGATAATGTACGGGACAGGGCCCTGGTAAGTCTCCGAACTTATCTTATTTTTATCTTCATCTATTGCTCTTTTGATAATAATTGTTTTCTAAAGTGCACTAAACAAATTAAATCTATCTGTCTATGTATGTTTTATTAGACTTAGACAAACTTTATTGATTCACAAGGGACATTATTTGGACACAGTAGCTCCCATATCACAATATATTATAATAACAAATAGCAAAAATATAAATGCTAATAATAAATTCTAAAAAGGAGCAAAAAAGATAACGAGAGACTGGTGTCAAATAAGGCATGAT
>KN491060.1:5353-15612 GCA_000787155.1 Scartelaos histophorus | reverse complement strand
GGGAAAGATTAAGATTAGGCCAAAAAAAAGCAAAGAATCACGTTTTGAAACTTTGAAAACCTCTCGTATTTTATGAAACTCAAACATACTCCAACTCCCATCAGAGAAGAGACATTGTTTAACTTAATAATAAAAAAGACACATGTGGTTCATAGTTTTATTCTTTTTCAGCTCAAACTCTCACACATAATTCTGAAAGGTCATCACAGGGTCACTTCCTGCAGCGAGATGACATCACTTCCTGCGGCGAGAGGCGGCTCCCTTTTTGCTGCTGCAGATTCAGACATAAGACAAAACAGTCAAAAGTCTGCCTCAAAAGTTTTGGACATTTCAGTCAAATTTTGCTCTACAATGCCCCCTGATGCCAGAAGTTAATTACCCATTCATTTTTTCCCATAGATTGAAAATAACAATATTGTGAAAGCTCTGGACTAATCAGCTCTGTGGGACGAATGAGCACAATGGTCGCCGGGTCGCGGGGCCAGCAGTCTAAGCAGGGACTCCCAGACTTCCTTCACCCCAGCCACTTTAAATCTGTTTCTGAAACTTTATAAACCACCAAGTTATTAAAAGATTTCACTGAATCTTGTGTTTTCAATGTACTTTTTGGACTTAAAACTCTTACCATGTAACTGTTTATCGTATACTCGCTTAGCACATAGCTGGTTAGCATATAGCTGGTTAGTCTCTGAGATGCCTTAGATGTCTAAAGATTTGAAAGTCTATGGGAAAATCTAAAAGCTTCAATCATTCAAATACAAAATCCATCAAATGTTCCAAATGGCTCTGTTCAAAGCACTGTCCTCATCTCAAACAGACCTGGAGTTGTGTTTTGTTTAATTCACATGTTTAACTCACAAACCTTGTGTATTTAGACAGTTATGAGTTCTTTTCTCAAAATGAAAACATTCTGTTCCACTTAGTGATGGCATGTGATAGTACAGGAAGTGCTTCACTGTGTTACTACTACATGACATCACAAGGTGATAAAGTGCAGTTTGAGCTTTGGAGATGTAGACAGAACAAACACTCTGTGTTTCTGTTGTATGTGTATATACTGTATGTGTTTTGTCGTACTGTTTCTGCAGCTCGTCAATCCGGTTTCTCAGGGAGATGACTTCGTACTTCTGTCTCTTGAGGCGCTCGTGGTAGTCGTACTTTATGGCTTCAAGGTTGTGTAGCCACTCCCACAGCTCCTTCGCCTTGTCCCTGAAATGTCACAGAGCATCTTATAACATGAAGGTTTTTAACGCCTATATATTTAGATATAACATACACACATATGATGTGTGTGTGTATGTTGTAGTACCTGAGATTGTCCTCACTGAAGTCCTGGATGTTCAGAGGTTTACATCTCTCCGACAAAACCTTCTTCTTTTTCTCTCTCTCTGTTGGCTTCTTCTTCCCTCGCTTCCCCTCCACCTGAAACAGACCCCATTAAGTCCTAGTTTAGTCCTGGTTTACTCCTGGTTCAGTCCTGGTTTAATCCTGATTTAGGTCTTACCCTCTGCAGATGGCTGCTGTACCCAGAGCCCATGTTGGTGAGGGCAATCTTCTTTTTGGCTTCGTCGTCGTGGCGTTTCTGGAGGTCCATCTCCTCTTTCCTCATTCGCTCAGCCTGATCAACAAAAAGCAATCAGAGACAAGGACAGAGCACAGTGGCCAATCAGAAGCAAGATATAAGGAGTAGTGGGAGCCATCTCCAGACTTTGAGCTGATCTTTTCCAGACATTAGGAGTTTGGATAAATGGAGTCTCTCCTGTGTTTGACCCTGGTCTGACTTGGTCTGGAGTTGGCTTGGTAATAATCCTGGTCTCACCTCATTCCTGGACCTCAGATCTTGTTATGATCCTCAGATCTGGTTATGATCCTGCTCTCACCTGCTCTCCTGGACTTTAAATTTGAGGCCTTATTATTAAAGCTTCCTTACACACTTCTCACTGCATAGAGTGCCAATCACAGGATTTATAAAACTCTGCCCTCCTCTATTGCAGTTAGGACCTTGTTATAAACGCTACAGAAAGTCTGAAGACACGGGGAAAAATAACATTTGTGGAGAGGAGCAGAAGTGAAAAGAGCTTAAGGAAGAGTTTGATCAGGAAATCATCAGAAAATGCACCTATATAAAACAATGACATTCAGATTTGCACATGTAAGGGCTCTCTCTGTGCACGTCCAAACCCAGGCCCACCCACTCAAACAGCTAAGCAGAGTTTAGATGTTTCATGTGCATTTTAATTGGCAGAATAAATGCCTATATGTCTGATATGTTACTTTAGTGCAATTTCGTTTTGTTTTGTTTTTTTTTACAGCGTAAGAACATGCATTGTGTTCTGCATCCTGATTGGCTAAGGGATTGTAGACGTTGTCAATCAATCTCATCTGTGCCGTGTCCTGTACAGTACAGAATGCGTTCAGCCAAATTTACATAAATGTTCGACTGCTTGAAGCGAGACACTCAAGAGCTGTATGTTTGCAAGTTTTCTCCCTGACAAAAACCCACAATGTTGATGAAACGTTCTGCACCTACAAATCCACCTGTGGTTGCACCCAAAAGGCAGAGTCTCTATTCACGCTTATGTGACAAACCAGGAAGAAGTTTGGAAAGAAGTAATTCCAACTTCCAGCAGACACTGCTGGAGGTCGTAAGCCAAACAAAATCTAGAAAAAATAAAAAAATGTGCCAGATTTCTTCATCTAAATATCATTATAGCATTCTGTTATGTTCAGCTAATCAACAATTACAACTTTTTTTGTAGTTACCGACACTGGGCACATCTACTGACTGATATGTCTGGTTGTAAGTGCTTCTTTCCAAATGTCTTCCTGGTTTGTGACATAAGCGTGAATACAGGTACAATATAAATGCAGCATGTAGCACATCAGACACATAACAGGCATTGTTATTCTGCCAATAAGAGTCCACATGGTGCAACCACACTCTGCTGACCTGTTTGAGTGCATGAGCCTGGGTATCTATTTATCCAGAGATAGATTTATTAAATCAAAGCCTGTGCTGCATCTGGGGGAAGAGGTTTTTATTTTTGTTTTTTTGTTGTTGTTGTTTTCCTCAGGTCCGCTCGTTATTTCATCCTTTCTGTGATAGTCAACAGCCCTTCCCTGTGTCTTAGCTAACCTTTGCTTAAGTTGCGCAAATCTGAATGTAACTGCTTTTTATAGGTGCATTTCTTGATAATTTCTGATCAAACACTTCCTCAAAAACTCTTCACTTCTGCTCTTCTCCACAAGTGTTGCTTTTTCACCGTGTTTCCAGACAGCAAGGTTCTGCTGCTGTAGAGATAAGCTGTAGAGAGCGCACAGAGTTTTGTAAATCTCACTGTTGGCATAAAGGGAGCCTATGCAATGCTTAAGCAAGCTTTATAAATGAGGCCCCAGGTTATGATCCTTAGATCTGGTTATAGTCCTAATCTCACTTCTCTTCGGGCCTGGCGCTCTTTATCCTTCTCGGCTCTGATTCTCTGCTGTTCGGCTCTCTCAGCGCGACGCTTCTCCTGAAACACAAAAGTCAAAAGAATTAGAAAATACTGAAAACACTCAAGTATCAGGAGTAGTAGCAATAATAGTAACAGTAGGTTTAGAAGAAGTAGCAGTAGTAGCAGAAGCAATAGTGGTAGCAGTTGTATTAGTGCTGGTGGTTTGAGGCAGGTGTTGACAGGGCTCTAGCTGAAGGAGCTCCTGCAGTACACCAGCAAAACACATGTCTACAACACAGACTATACCTGAACACTCAGATCATCAAGCCCTGGAACTCAAGGCCTTGGGGCCATCAGGCCTTCAGAGTAACAGTGCTACGCTACAACAGCAGGTACACTACAGAACATAGCTGGTGATGTTATATAGTGTAAATATGGGCAGACAGGAGAATGTGTTTGTAGAGCACAACACAAAGTAGGGCCTTAAGCGACAGAACAAAACAGAGTTAACACTAAAAAATGCAATGGAATTGAAGACAGTTAATTAATTAATTAATTAATTAATCCTTGCATTTATATAGCACCTTTCAAGACACCCAAAGAGCTTTACAGTTCTTTATTCATTCACTCCACACTCAGTGGTGATAAGTTACTATCAGCCACAGCAAGTTACTATTGCAGCCACAGCTGCCCTGGGGCAGACTGATGGAAGCATGGCTGCCAATCTGCACCATCGGCCTCTCTGACCACCACCATCACTCACGCACACACCACTTTCATACTAGGAAATGTGGGTGAAGTGCCTTGCCTAAGGACACAATGACACTTTTTGCCACTGGCGTCCCTTATAGTTTAGTTTTGTTTGGACACTGTTTTCCTCATCCACTAGGCTGTTCACAAAGCAGCATTTTTTAACATAAACTGGTATTTTGCAAAAGTTATTACTGAAAAAAAATAAAGGCAAATTACTTATTAATGTGGCTGTCATGCTTATTATTGTAAGCATAAGACCATTATGAGTCCTTTTATAATATTATGAATGTTCCCACAATATTGCAATAAAATTCGCAGTTCATTCTATTGCACCATGAGAACTGAATATTGTATAAACCCATCCCACAGCACACTGTAGTATAAACTAAGAATGTAACGGTGTTGGTGATATCACAATATAGTAACAGCAAAATGGCTTAATATTGGTGTGGTCTCTTTTTGGTATTAAACAGCATGTATACACAGAATATCTGTGCCCAAGATAAAACTGTTAGGGACGGGAAACTGTAGTATAAATCCTGTAGGACACTGTAGTATGAGCCCTTCCTGTAGGACACAGTAGTATGAGCCCTCTCGTAGGACACTGCAGTATGTAGAGCCTAGGGATTTTTGCGGTTTTTTAGCAGTTGAGGCCATTTAAGGTCTCCAGACCGAGTCCTGCAGTACCTCACTCCTCCACCAGATCACTCTCCTCCTTCTGGGCCACTTGCCTAAAAGTTTTTACCTGTCACATTCCAACTGACACAAGTAAGAACACATATGTCACACTGCACCTGCACAGGTAAGATAGAAACTTTCACTCCACATGAGTGGATTAGCAGGATTATCTGGCAAACAGGGTTACACTTTTTTCTCACTGGGTTGCACTGGGCAGCAGTAGTACAAGTAGTAGTAAAAGTAGTAAAAGGACTCTCACGATTCTCTCTTTCAGAGCGATGAGCTCCTCTTCCTCTTTTTTGCGACATTCGAAGTGTGCATCAATGAGACTCTGCAGCTCAATCAGGTCTTTATTCTGACGCTTCTTCTGGATGTCCTACAAATGCACAACAACACAACATCACACGCATCACACACACATAGATCGCACACATGTCACATGCTCACTTCCTGGCTGGCACATTAGCTATGTCCATTCATAGATACACTTTATGGTTTGAATGGAAAAAAATCATCTGAAATGCTGTATCTTCTTCATGGTCATGATCTACACTTGGTCTTAAAATGTTCACGTTCCTGATGTTTTTGTTACACTATTTTGTCCATAAATAAACCCCTAATATGGAAATTAGCTCAAATTTAACCTTATATTTGCTAGCCTTGATGAGTTCCCTTAGTCCACTTCTTTATACAGTCTTTGGATTTGACTGTGAAACATCTGCTGCATTGCTTCTGTAAGTTCAAACTTACATCAAAGTCCACCTTCTCTCCATCTGGTATCTTAGGAGCCGAGGGCCTGAAACCAGAGACCCCATTTGAATCTGAAATTCCACTTTAAGATCAACAAATACAAGTTTAAAATACTCACTTAAATTTGGGCTTTTCTTCTAAACCGTAACACAGCATGAAAACACATAAGTTAGAAGTTAGAATTCTGAAAAGACTTTGGGTCAAGTTTAGTCGGTTTGATAAAATACACGGCACCAGGATTAATTTGGCACTGGACTCAAACTGAGACTGGACTAAACCTGGACTAAAGTGAGAAAACATTAGGACTTGGGTAGGATTTGAGTTGGATTTGAGTAGGTTTTAAGTAAGATTTGATAGGACTTGGACTTGAGTAGGACTTGCGAGGGCAAATGTAGTGTGGTAGTGTGAGTTAGTGTGGATGGGTCACAGCAGTCCAACCTGAAACACTGAGTCTCACACAGATGAACATGTGATTAAAGATGGGATTAAATAAAAAAACAAAAAAACAAACAGGAGCAAAAACTGCAGCAATCTGGACCTGAACTGGACTTGGAGCAGAACAAGACCCTGGACATAGGATTGGGGTGACCCTCACTGCACAAGTCTGGAGATGAACTAAAGTCAAAGACATCCATAAATGTCCCAGTGCAGAGTCAGGATTCAGAAGGTCCACTTTGGATCAAATGCAGCTGGCAGTCATTTTGTGAGAGAGTCATTTAGTCTCAGAGACAGTCAGATATTTAAGTCCTGGTTGTAGTTCTGGTTTGGGTTTTAGGTCCTGGTTTTGAGTTCTGTTTTGAGGATCTGGTTTATGTCTGGTTTGGGGTCCTGGTCTATGTCTGGTTTTGAGTCTGGTTTTGGGTCCTGGTTAAGGTCTAGTTTTGGGTTCTGATTTTTTTAGTCTGGTTTAGGGTCTGGTTTTGGTCCAGTTCCTGGTCAGGTCCAGATCCTGAGCTGGAGGAACACTTGCACGTGGAAAGTACCGTCCTGGTCTCCTTCATCTGCTGGAGCCATGCGAAAGAAAGCAGAGCACACTTAGACACGCTACAAACACACACATGAAAACACACAAAAACACACAAAAGCAGACATTTAAAGATACAAAACCCATACACAAAACTGCACAAAAACAAAACAATCAAAGCAAAACCACCCTGAGACCCCAGAGACCTCCGGGGTATCAAGTGTAGTTCCAGTCCAAGCTCCTGGGGTCTGCCCTATTCGGGTTTTTAAATCATTAACAAGTATCTGAGGGGTTTTCATGGTTTTCTAATCCTAACTTGGAGGACAGTTTCTGTGCTAAACGTATGTCTTAGTTTTACATATGTTAATTGGCAGTTTGTGGAACAAACATTGAGATGGAAAGTCTAGAGACAGCTGCCAGTGAGCAGAGGCCAGAAGCTTGCACTGAATCTGGACGCGGCCGTGACACTGAACCAATGATATATGAGACAATTCAAATGAAGACTCCTGATTGGACAAACAGGGAAGGGGACGGTCCAGTGAGTGAGAGGAGTGAGACCACAGTCAGTACACAGTAACTGCAGTAACAGTAGTATTTGTAGTTATTGTTTAGGTAGTATAGTATTTATATTTATAGAAAATGTAGTAGTAATGCAGTAGAAATCATGGTAGCAGTAGTAGTAAAAATAGTAGTAGCAGTAGATGTAGTGAAGTTGGGGACACAAAATGGCGGCACATGATCCTACCTTCCTCCTCATAGGCGTCTGCAGCAGAAGCACCGAAGCAAAGCAGAAACAACATGAGTTCAACTGAGCAGCTTCAAAAACTAAACCAGATCTAAATCAGGTCTAAACCATGTCTAAGCCATGAGTAAACCAGAACTAAAGCAGTGCTTCAGCAAAACATTATCAGACCAAGTCTGGAGCAGGTTGCCCTGTGAAGGAACATCACAGACAGTGACAAAGGAGAACAAAGGTTTCAGTCTTACCTGAGACACAGGAGACGACCACACACACATACAAATACACACACTGCACAATGGGCCCAATGTGGGACCAGAATCTCCAGAACTGAGCTAAAAGACCTTAGCTCTCTGATATCAGTCACTGAGAGACTGCCTGCAACAGCAGCAGGACTGGGATCAGACCTAGTTCAGACCTGGTCTCTGGTCGCTGGAGAAGAGGATCCAGACTTGGACCATGGTTCAGGTTCTGAGAAAAATGGATCACACAGAGAAACTGAACCAGACCATAGACCTGGTGCTGGTTTAGTTCTCCGCAGAACTATGGCCCGGTCTGAATTGGGTCTACATAGACAGATGGACACAGACAGATGGACAGAGGACAGAGGACCTACCTTCCACTGGCTCAGGTTCTGGCTCAGGTTCTGGCTCACACTCTGGTTCTTGTTCTTCCTCTGGTTCTGGTTCTGGTTCCGGTTCTTCTTCTGGTTCTGGCTCAGCCTCTGGAGCCACCTCCACCTCCACCACCTCGTCCTGAGCTACAGCGCCATCACCAGGAGGAGAGGAGTGCCACAAGGAGGAAGATACAGGCACAGCAGAGGAAGTGCAGACACACAGAGACAGAGAGAAAGATGCACAGAGACATGGGACAGTGAGACCAGCAGAGGGCGTTGCTTCTGATGTTCTGGATGTGTTTGTGGGTCTATGGTTCTAATTTGTATTCCTCTTAATTGGGAACGTCTGGCTCAGACGGACATAACCCTACCCTGCCCAGACCTTCATCTGCTACATCTGCTGCTATAGCTCCTGCCCTGGACCACCACAGCTCCACTTGGACATCTTCAGTTCACTGTCCCCTCTGGTTTTCTTTGAATCTGACACATTAACACTCCAGGGGTTTGCTTTAGGTGTGCTACTTCTGCTGCTCTTTGCGACCCTCTGTGGGTTCATCAGGATGGACACAGCCTTCTCCTAACCCCTGACCTTCAGACAGCACCTCCAGTCCCAGCTGATGGGGGCCTTCACATTTCTGTAAATGACCAGGTTTGATCAATTATTTGTTTCACTGGCGTTAGAAGAGCTCAAACTCAGTGAGATATAAATAAAGAAACAGAGAATTGTATGTAACATCTCAGACAGACTCATCATGTTAATGTTCCCTTAAATACTTGGGTTTTGTATTTGTGCTTCTTCATCTAATGCCGTTGTTACTTTAAATTTCTGATTTATATTAATAGCTGTAAAGTAAACAAAATTATTGTCCTTGGTTATGTTTATGTTGAGCATTTACACGAGCAGTATTAATTTTGTAGAATCAAAGATGTGTTTTAGGTGAATCTCTGTGTTCATAATTCAGAGACACCTGACAGAGACAGGAGAGTCCTGCATTATAAAGACAAACACAGCATCACACACACAACTTTCATCGTCCTTGTTTTCACTTTATTTTACATTAGCCTTTTATATTTTTGGACACGCCCCCTGCTGGTGAACCATGATCTAACACGACATCAAAGTCTTCAAAGCTCCCCCGTCTCCCCGCCCACAGGGACAGTCACTCCTATTGGCTCTGTGTGTTCTCAGGGGCGGGGCTAAAGGCGGAGGGGACGGGGCTTTGAGGAGAACACTGAAATATGAACAAAACGAGCTCTGAGCATGCTCCGTTTGTCCCACACTGATGACATCACAAGGCTGCAGGTCACATGACAAAAAGAGAACTGTGGGCATTCCGGGTCATGTGACTCTAGTCCACACAACATTCAGAAGACAGAGGGAGGACAGAGGTGAAGTGGGAGGAGAAGAGAGAGGAGGAAGAGGGGAGGAGGAGGTGGACAGGGGAGAGAAGGAAAGACATGAGGAGGAGAGGAAGAGGAGGAGAGAAAGGAGAGAGGAGGAGGAGAGGAGATGTTTGAGTGGTAGAGGAAACAAGGAGCACTCACCTTCAATCTGCTCCCTGAAACAGAAATGTTACAGAATCAGTTTTACCCAGAATTTACACCAGAAGTGTCAGCGACATGTTACGTCGGCAGAGCTGCATACACCTGTGACACCAGCCTTGTTTATTCTCACTTTTCTTTAAACACTGAACTCTGCCTGTTCTCACATTTAAACATCACAAAACAAAAGTGGACAGAGAAATGATTGTTTGCAGCGATAACGAGTCGCATATGTTGTGCTCGCACTAATTAATCCACTCACCATTTCACTTTGGCCGTCTGCTCCTTGCACCTTTTCCTTCAGGAGTTTTTCTTGTAAAGTTTCTGTCTGATGTTGTAAAGCGTTTTATATTTATCCTACACTATTGTAAATGTTCCATAGTCCATTACGTGTCATTCCCCGAGTTCCTGATGTGATGCTCGTGTTTACGGGACCGCCGTGGTTTTAGAGAACGTATTTTGGAAGGGCATCCGAAGTTTATTTTGACACCATGTGTCCATTTCCTGTCTTTCCCCTGATAAAATCCTGGTGACGCTCTGACCCTGAAAAATTTTAACTCTAACCATTTTTGAGTGGCATGTGGCGTAATAGCGGCTTTTGGATGCACATGTGACACTGCTGCAGTAAATTATCTGACCAGTTCAAATGCGTAACCTGCAAGAAACCTGCACATATGCACTTCTGTTTTGGTGTAAAAGAGTGTGTGTGTGTGTGTGTGTGTGTGTGTGTGTGTGTGTGTGTGTGTGTGTGTGTGTGTGTGTGTGTGTGTGTGTGTGTGTGTG
>JACN01001757.1:0-14140 GCA_000787155.1 Scartelaos histophorus | reverse complement strand
AATGACAAGTTTTATTTTACAGTGTATATATATTCAGATATAAAAGTTTTTTATCATTTTTGTGTTTACCCTTTGAAAATACCAGATGTTGTGCATTATTTTATATTTTGCCCTTCAAATTATAAATCAGATGTTGCTCTTTAAAGAGCCCATGTTATAATGTGTCCTCATCATCAAAAACATAGCCCTACGCATGTGTTTTGTTTAGTGGTGTGGCCGTTATCTGCGTTAACGTGCTGCAATAATGTGGGGCTCTTATCGATATAAAAAATCACTGTTAATCTATTCTCAAAGTTGGGCAGGGAACTGGGTCTATATTAAGTGAACTATGATGACTTTCACACAAAGCATCCCTTAACCAACGCTGATGCTACTTTGTATGAGTGAAACTGAGGCGCAGCTCTATCAGACAAGCTAACTAATGCTGCTTGTATCTCTGTACCTGCTGCAGTGATCTTGGTCTTAAAATGTTCTTATTAACCCGCTCTACATGATCCTGAACTTTTTTTTTCTCTATTTAGTTAGTCAAAAAATCCTATTCATAAAATAGAGCCTGGCTCCAGATTCGCTCCTGTAACCGTGAAGCATCGCAAGCCTCATTTGAGCAGCACTAAACGCTATGGGTGACATCACACTCACTTAATCCACTTTTTTATACAGTCTATGTGGCCGATCCATCAGCGTTAATCTAGAGTAATCTAGATTAATTTTAAAAGGTCAATCAGTTTTGTTTCATTCACACAGATTTAACACACACACACCCTGCATATTTAGGCTGAGTTCTTCTCTGAACAAAAACAGGAACAGGAAGTTCTCCACTGTGTTTTTAAACTCCATTCACCTTTACTAGAATCATTTGGACACTTTCTGTCCTGGAATTTCCAATCTCAACTGAATGGTCTTTTTAAAGTCAGTACCTAAAGATTTCTGTACCTCACAGCCTTAACAAGGCCACATACTTCAGTTGAACAGCTCCTTGGGCTTGTGTACACACTGTGTCTCACTGCATACAGCAGTGGGCAACATTTTTTTTAATGACAAAGCTTGGTTAAATGTAGCTGTTGAAAACTTGAAAAGTACCATTTCATGACATCACAAGGTAGAATAGAGACTTTTGAACTTCATTTCTGAGCAATGATTTTGACAATGTAACAACATTATCACATGGCTTTAAGTTCAATTTTGAGTCAGTTTTGCTTAACAAAGGACCTTTAGGTTACTCTTATTTGAGTAGTTTTCCCAAATACTCTTTTACTCTTACTTGAGTAATTTCTTGGACCACTACTTTGTACATCCATTTGAGTAAAATCATTTTTAATAAACATTACTCATACAATTTTTGGCTACTCTACCATCTCTGCCTTGTGTTTCATTAGTGCATATCTGTGATGAGAAGACAGGTTAATGGTTAATGTTTGCTTCACTGACCCTGAGTTGGAGCACAGTCTGGGTGTAGTACTTCTCCAAGATCTGGACTTGACAGAAGAACTGCCCCTGGTCTGGACTGTGGACAGACTGAAGGTTGAGGGAGAAGTCTCCACTGCTATGGGCATCCTGGGACATTTTCACTCTGCCTCTGAACCTTTAGGTGACACAAAATGTAATTTATTTTTTCATTTATTTAGCACATATATAAGATAAAAATAAAATATATTACTATATTATATTATGACAGACAGGGATAAATTACACTATAAACTATAATAATGTAAATATAGATTTTGAGTCCAGAAATGTACAAACTTTTTTTATAATACCATGAGATTTATACATTTTTCTGGTCGCCCAGTCAACATGCTCTTTCCAGTCTAGATTATCATCGACAATAATGAATTAAGAACTGTTTTATGAAAACCATATTTATATAGTTGCAAATAGAATTGTATGATTGTCTAGTGTTGATGTTATCTCTTCTAATAAATGAACTAAAGCCATGTAAGTGCTATGATTGTTATGGAAGCCGCATTGATACTTATAAAGAATTGAATTATTATTTATATGAGAAAATAACCGTTTATAAGTATTTCTAATACTTTTGAAAAGCAAGGTAAAACAGATATGGGTCTATAGTTATTGAAACAGGCCTTGTCTACCTGGAGATCCTCTGGTACAACACCTGTATTTAAAGTGAAATAATATGAGTAAGAGGCTTCAAAATGTAATGTTGTAATGGATCGTCATAAGAGGTGGAAATATTCTTTACTAATTTTAAACTAGAATTAACAAAAAAATGTATTAAATTTCAGCGCTTCAGAAAGAGTCATATGTCATTGCACCATCCGCAAAGACTGAAGGTGTTTGTGGATGTAAAATCATTTTGTAATAGTTGGTTAATAACCTTCAAAGTACCTTTGATTTTATCTCTTATATTACACAAAATGGATTCTCGCACTATTAAATCTATCCATTAAATAGTAAGGCAGATATGAGTCCTGCTCTGAGATGCACTTCTTTATTAATTTCTGGATATAATAACAGTAGAGAGAATTGAGGACAGTTTTTCTTGTATGAGTAACACTGGCTTGAAAGTCGTGGTTTGGCCAACCTCTTCCAACCAGGCCTTACCGTGCTGCACCTGTGCACGGTTCAATTGTGCTCACACTGAACAAATGTACCAAAGCTTTAAGGACTCTCCGTGTTTATGCATGGTTTGATTGGACTACTGTGAGCGCTCCCTTAATCTGATCTTTATTTTAACACAATCTGACCAGGAAGAGCTGACGTGTTTGGAACTACAACAGGTGAGCTGATTTTCTCTGTCTCTCACATATAAAATTACACTCATAAGCTAACTAGCATAAGCCAAAAAAATGAAAATCAAACATCTACACAGGATCATGAAAGCTACTACTGATCACATCCTCTTGAAAATGTGCTGTTTAAATATTTTTTGTATGTGTTTTTTTTTCTTGAGTTTTCAGACAATTGTTCAACTTTTTTGTCATTATGCAACAATGTGCATTGTGTCGCCATGGAAACTGCAATATGCTTCTGTAATAGGAGAACGTTTACATTCCAACTTAATAACTATATGATTAGTTTAATAATAAAATAGACCTTACCTTACCTGTCTCCATAAAGTAGCTTCCTGGACTCAAATGAGTGTTCCACCACCAGCTCTGACCCGAGTTTCCAGCGCACACTCTTCACTGCTTTTTCTTCTCCAGTTTTGGAGTAACACGGCAGCTTCACAGAATCTCCCACTGAGACGCACTGTTTATATGGGACCAGAACCTTCACCTGAAAGTGAGAGTACTTTTGACTGGCCAAAAGTATAAAAAATCAGATCCTCATCAATACCAAGAGTAGTATCAAAACTAGATACTAATTTGGGTTATCAATACTAAAAATCACATTTGCAGGGCTGAGATTTGGAAAGAATCGTGCAGTTAACCATAAGGAGGGTTCAAATAGATCGTTAGGTTACTGAACTATGCATGGATGACATAAAAAAACCACTTCAGGCATGTTTTTGATGAGGGAACAACATTATACTAGTTATTGTTTCTCACTGGATGTTTTACCTCAATAAGGACTTTTGTGATTGGGCCACAGTTGAGCATATAGAGTCCTTCGTCACTGATCATGGCCTCTTTAAACTCTACGCCACTCCCTGGACTCAAACGATCTTCATATCCAGATGCTGGATGCCACTGATCCTTTGTAAATGTGGCCACATATCGAGGTGTTGACTGGCGTAGAATCAGTGACCCATTCTTCACATTCAAGCATCGTTCAGGGTCAACCAGGGTCACTCTCTCCCCAACCAAAGTCTCCACATAATCTCCAGAACCTCTAGAAATGCAGTGCAGCAGAAACAACCCGATCATGTAGTGGGACCAGACCTAAAGCAAAATGACAAAACATGGCTTTACATTACATTATAAAACGGTCAATACTGGTGTTAAAAGTATTGAGAATCAGATACTAATCAATACTAAATAAGTCAAATTTACAAGACAGACATAAACCTTTTCTGAATACGTTTAGAATTTTCTTGAGCTGTTTTACGGGCCAGGTCCGTGTGGGTTGTGGGTGAGAGCTTGGTGCCTTTGTGCCCGCTCTGCCACCTTTTGTGCAGATCTTCTGGCCTGGTTTTGTTTTACGCACCACAGTCACATGACACATGCACCATCTCCACCACATACACCGCACTACACTACTGACTTCACCGTCAACATCATGTTTTTGTGAATATTATTAATATTTCATATTTTGTAAATTAAATCCTTATTATAAGCATGTTAAACTCAATCATATCCCCTTTTTGTAAATAGTATACACTTTCTGTACAGTTCTTCCCATCATTGATCATTAGCTTGAATATATGTTGACCTTGTTGGGGGAGGTAGGGACTTTCCAAGAGGAAAATATAGGCATGGTTTGATATATAATATATGGTACTCGTACACCCTTTAAAAACTCATATATAACAAAATAAACTGCAAACATACACTATTTTATGACTCAAATACACATGCAAATAGATTAAAAGATACGAACCTGAGCCATATTTTAGAGGTTCACGCGAGGTTGTTTTCTGTTTCTGCTGTATATGAAAACAACATCATGACTTGCGTAATGCAGAAGCCTGTGGAGGGCGTGGCTTACAGCTTACTGTCTGAGTGGATCCAATAGAAATGTGATGCAAAGATGTTAACAGCATCCCTTCTGCCTCTCACTCCACCTCCTCTGTCCACACACAGACATGATTAAAGCTCAGATGCTTAAAAACATGCAAAGCATCAGGGATTGTATGACACAGATTCATCATTATATGTGATTTTAATGAACGATGGAGAGTTCTAAAAAAAATCAAGCTTTGTGGGCCCAATTTACATTTTATCCAATGAAAAATGTACTAATTTTGTGTGGGGCAGTAGATGACCCCATGCTAACTATGTTTTGCAGAGCATGTTGGCTCAACATTTGAAGAAGTCTGGACCTCTGTACCATTATGTTTCTTAGATTTTTAGTTGCTATTTAATAAAACAGGTTTCATTTTGCTACTGATTTGACAGAATGTTTTTTCCTGGATGATTGCAATGATGTGACATATTAGAGTGAATACGCTTGGAGGAGCTTGTTGGGGCCCAACAGTAGATTTGTGGAAAGACATTGTGATTCCCCTCCTCTGTGGACGAAACTGAGGACTGTGATTTTTTTTAGAAGCTATTGAAAAAAAAACCAACTTAGTTTTTCAAGGGAAACAAATGCATAAAAGTTTGGAGTTTTTAGGTTGCGGGGCACAGACTGTGAAAACTTCCGTTGTTGTTGCGGAGGCGATATCTTCTTCGCGAAGCCAACTTACGGTTACGGGTTCGATCCCCGGGTCGCCCGGGCCTTTCTGTGTGGAGTTTGCATGTTTCCTCCCCGTGTCTGGATGGGTTTCCTCCTGGTACTCCGGTTTCCCCCCATCAACCAAAAACATGCAACACCCTATGAACAGTTTACAATCAGGGACCGTAGGGGAGTCCCTCCCTCCTGTGGGTCACCACCTGCAGAGGGTCACAGGGTCTGGTAATTAACTCAACTAAATATGTTCCTCAAATCCTCAAAGTGTCCCTTTGCTTTGTTGACAACTGCAAACCTCTCAGTGAGCTTCATGAGGGAAAAGAAATGCAAAACTGCAAAGAACTTAAATCTGAGCTGTTTTTTTTTTTTTTTTTTTTTTTTTTTTTTTAATTAATTTGACCACTAGAGGGCGCAGAATTCTAACAAATGGATTGTCTTTGACTATGGTGCACTGTTATAATACAATGCAACAATTTTAAATCTGTTATGTAATAAGATGTTTGTAATCATTATTTATCGTAATTTACTTTCTCCTTCTCGAATAACTTCTCATTTCGGTGCAAACTCAACTGTAGAAGCTTCTTGTCGCTGTCCATGGTCCTGATGCTTACTTTAAATCTCATTGTCGTTATTTTAGAACATTATGTTGGGTTTGACTAATCATGTGACCATTGTTGGCTCTTAATAATAAAAACGTGTTTATAATTTGATGTTATTGGTCCTTATACAGTATTGTCCTACGGCAAAGAAAGCACCCAAATACACATCATCTGGTCTCGTGCGAAGGGGCAGAGTGAGCACGCGGAGAGAGAAAAAAACGTCGTGGTTACGTCACAGAAAACGTGGGTTCGCCCCAGCGTCCCCCTCAGCTGAACCACACATGTATTGTGAGGAAGAAGATGCAAGACAGAGTATTTGTAGTTACTGAATTCATTTTAATTCAGTAATTCTGTTTTCTCTGTCTGCTATTGTGACATTTTTCTTATATTATGCTATTTTCGGATACGGATAATGTTGTTTCATTGTTGTGTTTTGTTTCATTCACACATGCACATTTTGTTATGTGAGATTCTGTTCCAGCGTGTGAACAGGAAGTGCTCCATTCACCTTCATTAATGTGATTTTGGATCATTTCAGGCACGGAATTTTCAACCTATTGAACTAATAAGTAAATGTTAAGTTGAAAATGACCACTTCATGACATCACAAGATGGAACAGAGCTTTGGAGATGCGGATAGACTGATAATAAAGGAATAATCAGACATGTGTGAATGAAACAAAACTAACTCGAGTATGTTGTTGCTAAGGAAACAGCGTTATAACTTAAATCTCACAAGAATCAACGATGTAATATAGGATCCCACGGCTAAATTATTTGTTAAATTAGTTTAGCGTATCAGTTTTCTTATTATAGATCTGCAGCTTGTATAGAAAAAGATAAGATGGATAAAGAAGTCGTCAGTGGTGTATTGGAGGCTGTGGTGTCCCTGCTCAGTGAGTCCTCCCTCTCTCCAGCTGAGCGGCGCTGCCACTTCCCGCGATATCTGCACATTTCGCAGACAATCCGACAAAAAACAGCACCGCACTCGTCTGTGTCGCTTTAAACGGAGGATCTGCCTTCTCTGGCCGATATAGACGATTCAAACTAACAATTTAAGCTCATTTATTCACGCCTTTTTACGCCTTTCTGTGAAGTCGAAGAGGGGGAGATGTCTGTCGCGGGTTTGAAGAAGCAGTTCCATAAAGCCACCCAGGTATGAGCTGTGTTCGCCTGTTTACGATGGAAAATATTCACAATTTCAGTCTTAAAACGTATTATAACATCTATTAAACCACTGTTATGTTAATATTAGGGTTAATTAAAGCTAGAATTACTCTGGGCTGCTGCTAAACGCTTTTAGCACTACGTAAACACCATATCCAAGCAGCAACATGGTCGTAGTGTTTCTGTCAACAAGGAATAAAGAGCTAATTTACGACCATTTAACGCGTACAAATCCTTCAAACGTGCACAGTGACACTTAATATAGCGTTTTTACCTTAATTCGGGTTAATGAATATATAAAAAAAACAGACTTACTATTTTTGTTGGTTTGTAGGCTATGGGCAAAAAGCTAAATTCATATATAGCTTCATTAAATTGTACAATATATAAGAAAAAAGAATCACCTTTCATTGTTTTCTTGCTTTTTTGCTTAGATTAATTACAAAAGGCAATTAATTATGCATGCACAGTCTACTCTGGCGTTCACTGTAGTATTGTCTCTTTCTGTTGGTTTGATAATGACATGCATCCAGTGCCATCCCCCTGTGAAGAGATGGTTATTTTCAGTGCATTAAATAGATGTTGAAATCATGGCGGAGGTTAAAGTCATGTTGATAAGTTTAAAGGTCCTATATTGCACAAAATTGATTGCCTGAAAGAATCTAGCAGTTGTAAAAGCAGTTGATATGAATCTGTATAACAAACACAGAGAGATAAACTTAAGAGAGATAAACGATGCAGACTGTTGTGAGCTTTAAGACATGTTATAATGTTGTTGTGTTTTGTTTCATTCACATGTTTGATTAACCCTTTCTCATTAGTCTGTCTACATCACCAAAGCTCAAAATGCTCTGTTCCACCTTGCGATGTCATGAAATTAACAACTAAATTTTACCTTTAGTTCAGTAGAAATAGGAAATCCCAGAGCTGAAATGATCCAAATGTTCTAGTGAAGCTGTATGGAGTTTAAAAACGCTTTCCTGTTTTACCACCGAGTATTTTTTGTTTAAGAACCCAGCCTAAATATGCAGGATTTGTGCGTTAAACATGCAAATGAAACAAAACACAACTCCATTTATGTTTGTGATGAAGAAACAACATTATAACAGATCAGAAATCAAATGAATATGGGCCCTTTAAATATGATATAGCCATTTCTTTGCATTTCTGTAGTATTTTCAGATAGTTATAAAGACACTGCTATCTTATAGTTAACTTATCACACAGGGACCAGTGCAAGAGACTCCTACATTATGATTCAGTTGTGTTTCATTTGTATTAAATTAAAAAGTTTACATAGACTTACTTGTCCATTGTATATTATAGTCAGGAATTGTCTAGGGCTGTAGTTCTTCAGTTGATTTATTGTTGATAGTGTCTTAGTAAAAAAGAAAAAAAAATGCACTGTGCGTTGACTCTCCACAGATCTTACCTGTAACTTGGCCTTAAAGCGTCACCTCTTTGTGTCCATGGAGATAAATAAGTGTAATGCCATACTGTGGAACTTTCCAGCGCGAGAGAGATAAACACACTCTTTGTATCTGTTCTGGTGGTTTCCGAGGATGTACTTGTTTGGTCTAGAAAATTCCACAGTATGGCATTAGTGGTACTTATCTCCATGGAGACGCAAGTCAGCTCACCCAGTGCATATTTTTCAAGGTGTATTTAAAAAAAGCACTTGTAAGTAAGTGGAACATACTGTGGAACATTCTATAAAAGCAGTGACATCTGCTAATCTGCATCTTTAGGGTTTTGTTTTGCTCAAATGAGTATCTTGTTTCGACATTAGTTTTAGTATCTCTTATTATTAGTATGCAGGTCCTTTAATTGACATATCACACAATCTGTAATATCAGATACACAATTAAATAGATAATTAAACCAATGGTCTAAATAGATTTTGTTTGGTGGTGATTTCATTTCATTTTCATATTGAATTCCTGAAATTTTCTGGTGATTTTTCTGTATTTTGCTCTGCAAGTCTGTGAAGCCCTAATGTTACGTAACAGCACATGAGCAGCAGGAGCAGTGCCGCGAGCTGATTGGCTGCAGTTTCACGCAACAGGGAATTCCCTCCATCCTCCAGCCCTTTATATTCTGAACATAATTCCCCCTCTCCAGCTGCATGTGAGTCTGGGATCTGATCTGCATTTGACTGGGAGCGCTGAGGTTGTTAAAAGAATCAAAAATCATTAGCTTGTGTGTCATTATAGTTCAAAGCTTTGTACTTCAGTAGTGTGGAGAAACAGTAGACTATTTTGGCATTTTGAAAGATAAATGTACTGAACAATTAAAAATAATCTTCCTGTTAAGAATTGCAATTGTATAGTTCAGTTCACAGTGCATTTTAGACATGACTGAAAGACTGAAATAGGAACAAAAAGTCCTGTGTTTTCCCCAGAATCGAGTATCCCTTATTTTCTGTCATAAACCCTTTGAATGGTCTCCTCTAATGCAGTTTTCTCTGTGTCACCACCAGCAAACCTCAGAGTCTGTCCTCTCTATTGTTTGTCCCATTCATCAAACCAGAGCCGCTGAAAACTGAAGATTTTACAGACTTGATGCCTGAAGCTAACTCGACAAAAGGAACAAAACATATTACAAACCAGGGCACGAAAAAGACTTTTAGAAGACCATAAAACACAGAAAATCACTTCATTTGTTGGTTTATTTTATATCATATTAGTTGGTTAATTAATCATGGCAAATAAACATGTCACAATATATTAAAGTTATGTAAAATTGACTTTTTTGGAGCTTTCTAACATGATACCAGCACCAAAAACATGCCTGAAAAGCTTTTAAATGATATGCCATCCATACATTTTTGAGTAATCTAGTGATCTCGCCTGGCGCTACTCGAACCCACCTTATAGTCAGCAGTACGATTCTGTACAATGCTCCACCCACAAGCCTCCACCGTCTTCCCACAGGGCAATTTTCTGTGTATTTACTTAAACATGATGCTAAACAATACACTACAACTTCACAAACCTGATGTGATGTGCAGTAGTTTCATTAGCACGCAGATTGTGTTGTGATAGTGCTCTGAAGGGGGAGTGACTTAGATAAATAGCTTGAATGCCATACTATGAAACATTCCAGGTCAATTATCAGACCCTCCACCAAAAAAGTTACAGCGTACTGGACATTTTGTATATTTTTATTCAAACTGCTTTCAAAACTCCCATTTATCTCATTAAACTTCTCTATCTTCTCTTCCTCCTCTGTGACTTTGACCTGACTCGTGTTAATTAGATTTATCAGTGTGATTCTGTTTAACACCAGAGTAATTATACGTCACCTTAGTATCCTCTGTTGCCCCCGGTTACAGCAGTCCTCTTTGTTATAGCGTCTGTCTTTCTCAGATAAAAATAAACTAAGTCTGTCTCCAGTCACTTCAGGGCATCTTTAGCTCATCAAAAGACACCGACAAACTCAGAAAGAGACAAGATTGGAGATATAGGCGGGTTAAAAATGATAGAGGACATGCTTTTTTAAGGTATTCCAGGGATTGATTTTGCATTTTGTTCATTTTAAACAAGCAATCTTGACCTAAAATGGCTTGTAATAGAAACAGGTCCATTATTGACACATTCAAAATCAGAAAATAACATATAAACATGTTTAATAAGTTTCATTTTGGATATTCTTAGTCTCCCCTCTGTTTGCTCTGCCTTCTAAATCACCTCAGAGCACTATCACAGCACAATCGCATCAGGTTTGTGAAGTTGTAGTATATTATTTTTTATCCTATTTTTGTATATTTATGTAAAAGTGCTTTGAGATGACATCTAAAACCTCTTCAGACATGTTTTTGATGAGGGAACAACACTCCAAAATGTTGATTTAGCATAATTTAGCTTCTTTAAATCAATTATGATTAAGTATACTTATATTTTCTCCCAATATTATTTAGCTAAATAAAATAATTGCTTTAATTATTGCTAACATCAATGTCAATACTGGTAAATTGTATCAGCGTAAAGCAGGTTTCCTCCTCTCACCTTTAAAAACTAAAATAATTGTGGTTACCTGTAAATTAGCTGTGATTGGCTGGCTGTACATCCAATCAGATTTAAGCAGTCGGTGAACATTAAAACTTTATACGTCTGCTGTCCGCTGAGACTGCAGATCTAGGACTCGTGTTCACATGTGATCCTCTTCTCTCATGTGCAAACGTAGACCAGTACACAACAACCGCTGAGCCAAGCCAAAACCTCTGCCCTTACCAAGATGGCGGCCCTCCCTCCCTTCTTCCCTCTCTCCTTCTTTACCTCCTCTCTCTCTTCTGCTGGTGCCAGTGCTGCAGGGAAATGGGACACCTCTGCACACCTCAGGACACCTTAGTGAATAAAACATGATAGAGGAGAGACTGGAGAGAGGAAGGGGAGAGAAGAAAAGAGGGGGAAGTGGGGAAGGAGAAACAGAGAGAGAGAGAAACGAGAAAGGAGAGAAAGAGAGATCGAGGAGAGCGAGATAGAGATGGGGGGCATGAGATAGAGAGAAAGAGGAAGAGGGAGGAAGAGGGGAAAGGATAGGAGTAGAGAGAGGAAAAGGGGAAAGAGACAGAAAGCTGGGGAATAAAGCGAGAGGTAAGAGATGGGGGAGCGTAGAGAGCAAGCAACATATAAGAAAAGAAGAGAGTGAGAGATGAAGGGTGGAAGATTGATGAGATTTTAATGAAAGATGGGACTGTGGACAAACAAGTTCCACTGCTGAGAATAAAGACTGTTTGTCTTTGTGGGAAACTGAAACAGACTCGTATAGGAGATGTCAGATTGGATATCCGTCTGATGTCTCACATAAAGACATTTTTGTCCCAGTTGACAGTTTACAATCATGTCTCTTTTTATTTTGTCTATTTCTTTATTTTTTCTGTCAATCATCCCTCTTTTGTAACAGCTCTGAGCTCTGTAACTTAATTTGTTTTTATTACATTGGATTAGATGACACAGATAAACATAGAAAATTGAGTAGATTAAAAACACTTTGCATTCTGAGCATCCTGATTATTCACAGCAACAAATTTACAAGCGTTTTTCACACAACTTTCAGAGACCAGAGTGCAGTTTTGTCATCATGGTACAGCTAACAACCACTAGCATACAAAAGAGCCCTTCCTGATGATCAGACAGTTGACACTTTGCAGCTGACTTCATCAACATTACTTTGGGGGTGTGATGCTAAATCTTGAACACTTCTGGCCAGAAACAGCTGATGTGGCTGAAACTACAACAACTGAGCTGATTTCGTGCCGTTAAGCAAGTCTCTCACATGTAATTACAGTCACAAGCTATCTCACCAACAGTTTTTCAGTTAGTCACGCTCACGGTTTTATTGAAAATCAAACTCCTAAAGGACCATGAATGCTTGTATTGATCGCAGGCTCCTGAAAATATAGTGTTTAAATCAATTTTGTCAGACAATCTCAAACACTTTTTGTTTTAATGCCATAGAGATACATGTAAAACACCTTCAGCGTGATGTGACCGCAAAGCATCAATAAAAAGCTTTACAATTTTGATATAGACAGAGAACCTCAGGAGCTTCTTCTACAAAATGTCTGTACTGGTGTAAGACACAGGTACACAGACCTTTAAATTTACACTAATAACTGTAAAACAATGCAAAAACATCTGACCGTTCTAACCATTATAATTATGTTTCCTTAATAATCTCCAGTGTAATTTAATAAAAGCCATTAGGACCCCAGAAGACAGCAGCTCGGTGTTTTACGACCAAATGAGTTACAACCAATCACCGTTAAATTCAATCAGGATTTTCTCCTCTTCCCCCGTTACCATCATCATCAAACCCCTCGTGTGAAATTGTGAATGCACGTCGCGCTGCTTCCTCTCCCGCTGCGCCGTGATTGGTCGGGGCTGCGTCGTCACAGCAACCACACACGTGCGAGCGGGAATGCGGCGATCTGATTGGTCCGTCAATTATTGATTACCCTTAAGGTTCAACACGTGTGGAATGAGAGAGAGATGAAGACTGAGAGAGAGACAGACAGAGATAGATGATTGATAGATAGATAGAGGTATAGACAGAGAGAGAAACAGTGAGAGACAAAGAGATAGATATATACAGAGAGACAGAGAGAGAGAATGTGCAGGTCTATAAAAACTGCTACTTTTTTGGATAAATAGTTCCTGGGTGAACTTCTCCTGCAGTTGTAGTCTTGAGTGCAGTTTGGGTCAGATACATAATGGTTTTAAGAGCTTTGATCCTGCCCTTTTTTAGTCAACTAATCACTCAGCAGGTTGTCTTTTGTTGACTGAGAGTTTCTTTATGGCTTTACTTTTGTGAATAGTGGTAATAGGCATAGGCATAGCATTTTTCATCCAGTGGTGGGAGATAACTTGAACTTTGAACTGAAATTGCTCCTGGTTTGTGGAGTGTGGCGATGTAATTAAGTTCTCAGAAAATCAATACTGGACACTGGTATTTATGGTCCCCGCGGTGGGCAGTGGAGGTGGGGGAATTTACATGCAGGGCTGACGTTGCACTACAACGAGCACATCTCTGCATTTAAAAGCTCAATATTACGGAAAAGTTGTGAGCTTTAATGTTACCTCATCAAAAACATACCTGGAGGTGTGTTTTGTTTCATTCATACAGCTCTTGTCTACATCTCCAAAGCTCAAAATGCTTTGTTCCAACTTATGATGTTGGGAAGCACTAGCTGTCAATTTAACAGCTACATTTTTACCTTTCGTTCATTAGAGATTGGCAATGACAGGGAGGGAAGCTGTACTTAAAAAAACTCTGTGTGCACTTCCTGTATTACCACATGACATTACAGGTGGAAAGATGGCAAAAGGAAAATCCTCCTCCTCTTTCAAAAGAACTAGAAAAGAATTTCTGTTTTTCATGTTTGATTGTTACTATTATATAATCAAGAAGAACAAAAAATATTTCTTCTGTTGCATCTCATGTCAAGTCTATTGCTATTAACAGAACTGGGGGCAAAAACAGAATATAGTGACATTGTGTGTATATTTGTAGTTTCTTTTCTGTTTGTGCCTCTTTTCTCTCAATGGACCTTTCTCTCTCTGTGTGTGTGTGTGTGT
>JACN01131193.1:0-24566 GCA_000787155.1 Scartelaos histophorus | reverse complement strand
TGTGTGTGTCTTACTGGTGGAGTATGAGGCGATGAAGCCGCCTGTGCTCACACTGCTGTCTGTCCTCAGTTTGACAAAGAGCTGGTTCCTGGAGGAGGCGATTGGGCTGGGGACCTGAGTGCCACACAGCTGAGCCAGCTGAGAGGCACTGCTGCTGTTCCCATCATACACCTGCAACACACAACAATTTTCTGCTGGCACATGCTCTTTATATAAACCACATCACACATTCAGATAATCCATCCCTATAAGCAAAACAGATAAATACAATCACATGAGGTTTGGAATTCACTCTTTATAAAGGACCTTTTTCAAAAGCCAAATCCATATTTGGAAAAATATCAAAATCCAAAACAACAAGTCCTACTCACAGCGAGGTAGTCGTAGGCGCAGTTGATGTAGTTCTCCAGGTGGAAGTCGGAGAAGCTGAGCAGGAGCTTGCTGCCGGGGCTGGTCCTCAAGGTCCAGTAGCACTCTGCGTTGGGGTGGTAGGGCAGAGGGTAGTTTGGAGAGGAGAACCCCCCTGAGGCTGAGGTCATAGTACCTCCACAACCTGAGGAACACAACACAGGACGGGCTCAGAGTAAGAGCTGTAGTATCATACAAGTGGTATCGTAGTGGTATAGTAGTACTGTGCTTGTATCTCACTTCTTTTAGTTCACAAAAACAGCTTTTGCTCCATAGAGTTTAGTTATTAGGCCCGAAGCACATTTAAAAATAATATTTATGGTATGAGAACTATAAGGAAGCAGCTGCCTGTGATTTGATTCCAGTTGGTTCTGTTATGATTCACCATCAAAGTGAGAGAGGGGACCCAATTATACTTTTCATATTAGTAATTAACATATTAGTAATTAAATCAGCTAAGGTTAAAAAAAAACCTTTAAAAATTTAAACCAGACAGGATACAAATTTGCCACTTAATGTTTTAAAAGCAGATGTTTTTTTCTTTTTCAAAAAACATAATCATGTGCATAAAAATGTGTCTACAATAAAATTAAATCACCACTTCTATTTTATCCCTGGAATGCTTAATACAAATAAATAAAATGCTATAACAGGCCAGTTATTGCCCACTGACCGCTCTGTGTGCCATCCCAGTGTGCAGTGAATCCTTTCCGTGTCACTGCGGCGTCTGAGCGGAATCGAACCCACAGCCGGTTGCTATGGGAGACCAACACCGGGGGCCTGTTTGTGCCACACCACTTCCCGATCAGAGGAGAGGTCTCGTAGCCTCCGTCCCTGAAAAACAAGCAGCGTTATAGCAGTCGAACAAAATTAAATTGAGTGAAAATGAGACCTTATGGGATGTGACGATATCCAAATGTCACAGTAGGGTTAGGGTTAGGGCGAAGATTCCCAATGAATTCAGCACAGTGGAAAAATGCCCTGTGTAGTTTATATTTTTGCGCTTACTGTAGCCCTGCTTTTTGATGCTGTAGATTATCAAGACATTAGAACAAATGGCAAAGACTCCTAATGCCTCATGTGTACACATATACTCACACACAGATCTTTTCCCATCCCTAATCAAATAGCAGTTATTTGTAGATTCTAAAAAGTAAATAAGTAGATATATGAATAAAAAACTAAAGTTACACAGACAGGGCCTGTTTAAACTAATGTCATGGTAGTAACACTAAAACAGAGGATTCGAAAAAAGTCCAAAGTCCTAATGCCTCACCTGATCTCCACAAAGTCAAAGTTGCAGGACGGTGGGGAGCCCTCCAGCTCAAAGTCTGTGAAGTTCAACATGATCTGCTGGTTCAACTGGAGCGGGACACAGGCACTGGTCACTTTTGGTCACTTTACACTGGTCTATAGGAATAATGTCTGGTCAAAAAGTTTCAAACCTCCACAGTGATGGTGAAGAAGCAGTCCCTCTGGTTGGGGTAGTAGCTCGGGTAGTTCGGGGAGGAGAAGGAGCCAGTGGACGTGGTGAAGGACTCGCTACAATCTGAGAGCGCATTTAAACATGTCACAATACACACCATACACACTATGCATTATACACGGCTCTGTAAAGGTGCATTATGGAACCTTCCTGGTGGTATTAAGTGTATATATGTTATGTTATGTATATATATGCCGCATGCAGCTCTTCGCCCTCATTGTAGCAGCTCCCTTTGGCCTTGATAAAAAAACAAACATAAATAAATGGTATTTCTTAATTCATTTTTATTCATATTATTATTTTATTTTGTTGGTCAGTTATTTTGGAGTTTGAGTTGATGCCATCTAATTTTAAAAGATTTTAATTTCTAATTTGTCAACGAAAATATACGTCAGTCACATAACGTCATCAGCCTTCGCCTTTACGTGCTGGCGGCTTCTGTAGTGTGTGAACCATGGATCTATTAAAATAACGAACCCTGCAATGGTTTAACCGTGAAAAAACAAACAAAAAAGAAAAGTTTCTGAAGAAAATAGAGAGTTTAATTCAGCGTGGACATATTCATTTGCCTTCATCGCCAATGACGCATTTGCTGAAAAATACCCAACCAAAGATGAGCAAAAGAGAGCGATTTTGGAACTGCTACGAAAGGCTGAAGAGAGCAAACAATCTTTCAAGAAGTGGATTACCTCTCCACAGTGGGGTAGTTTTTATTTTACTTTTACACAAATATAGGAAGGACTTAAATGCAAACTGCACTTATGTTGTTATATTCAGTGGTTGTAACGGGTAAAATAAATAAAAGATGAAAGATTTTTTTTTAAGTTTTCATGCTCTTTTACTTTTTGCGGCTCCCCAAATATTTTTTTTTGGGGACAAAATGGCTCTTTTGATAAGAAAGTTTGCCGACCCCTGGCCTAAACCAAGAACTAATGCATTGAAAAAAGCGTTTATATACAGAGCTGTTTCTCACTGGAATAAGCCGCCTCAAGAAATTACTTCCTCCCTCCTGTGGGCTCACCACCTGCAGAGGGGTTCATGGGGTCTGGTGCATAGAGTAATGGGCAGCGTGCTGCCCCCGCGACCCGGCCGGATTAAGCGGGAGAAGATGGATGGATGGACAAATATAGGAATAAGCCTACATTTCACAGTTTACTTTATTTCAAAGTACGCCTACAAATGCACACTGCACTTCTGTTGTTATATTCAGTGGTTGTAACAGGTAAAATAAATAAAAGATGAAAACTTTTAAAAGTTTACAAGCTCTGTTATTTTTTGCAGCTCCTTATGATTTTTTTTGGGTGGAAGAGGGGAAAAAATGGCTCTTTTGATAATAAAGGTTGCCGACCCCTGATATAGGAGAAAAACAGCTTTAAAGTGCAGCCCAAATAAAACTCATTGTGGCATGTTGTTGTACCAGTGCTGGCGTTGATGGACACATATCGAGCGGAGAAGCCCTCAGTGGACACAGACGAGTCGGACACGAAGAGCAGGGTGAGCAGGTTGTCTGTGCTGGTGACGGAGGGAGGCACAGAGCGACCACAGAACCTAACACAGAAACAGAACACATCTTATATGATCTGAGACTCAGGGGACACTTCACGTCACATTTCAGTGCTTTTTCTGCTTCAAGGAACCGCACACATAAGGAACCAGTCTCCCATTTCCACACACATTCATACACCACTAAAGAGTCTTGCTCAAGGAGCACTGGATCTGACCGCTCTCAGAGAATTTATGCAGGGAGCAGGATTCGAACCATTGGCCTTCACTTCACACACACTCTGCAGTGAATGTGTTCAGAGGAGGCGGGGACCAGACTGAAATCCCTCTGTATAAAAATACACAGAGACTTTCCGGACTTGCCAGGCCAGTACTGTGGAACACTTTAGAAAGTGATGCAACATCTTCAGGGCAACAAGCAGATTTTTTTTTTTTTTCATTTTAGTGCAAACCAGGTACATCTGCAGCTTCCAGGCAAAAACTGAACGTGTCCCTCCAGTGGCCACTGCACTTTCTTGTACACTCTGATTAAGGGGTGGAGTTTATGGAGGATTAATAATGTATCTCTCTCTCTCTCTCTCTCTCTCTCTCTCTGTGTCTGTTTGTCTCTCCCTCTGTTTCCCTCTTTCTCTCTCTGTCCTCCCCTCTGTCTCTCTCTCTCTTTCTCCCTCTCTCTCCTCTCTCTCTTTACCCCTCTCTTTCTCTCCCTATCTCTCTCTCTCTGTTTCCCCCCTTTCTCTTTCCTCCTCTCTCTCTCCACTCATACCGTCCCAGTTTGGTTCCGGTCTCCACGGTGCCGTTGTCATAGAGCTCCACGTAGTCCATGTTGCAGTTGGCGTGGTACTCCAGGTTGAACGAGTCGAAGGAGAGGCGGATCAGGTTCCCGGGGGCCACGCTGATGAACCAGGTGCAGTTGGCTCCGTGGGGGTAGGTGCTGGGGTGACCCGGGCTCACGATCACTCCGGTTGGGTTGGTCATGGTGGCTCCACAACCTGAAGGCAACACAGTATTTTAGTGCACTAGCACAACATACTCAATCTATACATTTAGAGAGGAAATATGTAATTCTTTTCCAATACACTTCTTAAACTAAGTAGCTCTTCTCAATACTAAGTTACCTTCTATGGCGCGTCCGTAGTCTGCCAGGAAGCCGTGGTTGGTGACAGAGGAGTCAGTCTGGAAGCGCACGTACATGGACCCCTGGGTGGACTGCAGCCTGGGCGGGATGTCGATCCCGCAGAAGGTCCCGAGGAGAGGAGCACTGGATGAGGAGCCATCACGGACCTGCGAGCACAAGAACATATTGGAGCAATGTTCTCCTGGTTCTCCTGAGGGTCATAATCCACAGCATGGACAGAATGTTGAGGTGTATACAAGAAAGTAAAGACATATTTGGAACTGTTTTTTTCTTTTTTCACTCACCACTGTCCAGATGTGTTGTTGAAAATATGAAGATATTGTGGAGAAATTTGGGAAATAATGTTAAATAGTTGCCTAAATCCAAAATGAAAACTCTCCGATTTTTTTATAGAGGCGGATATCAGTTACTACTCCTACACATCTCGATCCAGACTAAAACATGACCGACCAATCAGATTTGTTTATTTCAGTGAAACAAAGGAGCTCATTTGTCAATTTACATTTTTAATATCTAAAATATTTCTCCCTCAGATAACTAGAGATTGAGAAGTATTGAAGTGTGTATTCTGGATCTCGGCGGTAGAATATGTATAGGTTATGTAAAATCATTTGTTTTGGTATTTGATGTATTATTAAAGATGGTATAGAGGATTTTTCAAGGAATGAGGAGAACAGCGACTGTTTGTCCTTTTTGAAATGCTGCACATGCATGAAGACAGCCCCCCCCTCCCCAACAGAACCACCTCCTCTTTATGCCAAAACCTTTACAGCCGCTGTGCTGTTGGTTCTGCTGCTCCTATTCTCTTTTACTATTATCAATGACATTCAGAGTTATAATAAAGTTGTTATCTGAGAGTAATGTATGTGTGCAAAATCTTGGCAATTAATTTAGATTTACATTTATGTTTTAATGAAGTAGTTTATCCTAGAAAACAAGTTCTCTCCTCATCGCTGCACAGGACTTGTAAATACAACTAACGAACTACTAATACAACAAGCAGCATCAAACAAACTTTTTCTTTACATTAAAAATCACGATACAGAATTTCGCATTTGTGTCCTGAAAAATGTCTGTGAAGCTCTTGGAAATAAATTACATTTCCCAATGATAAGCAGAAGTTTCCTGTCCAGAAGTAATTTAGCTCCAGCGCGTCAGTCTTTAGACCCTCGTCTGCTTCAGTGGCGGCATCGCTGGAATGAATCTCCCAGATTCAGTAAATCACCTTTGTTTGATGTTGCTCCTTTTCTTCTTCTCTTCTCCTTTCAGCGACTTCATAAATGGACTTTCTTTTGCGGTGAACTGGTCGTGGATTCTTGTCAGTGCAACAAACTTTGTGCAAACTGTGACAAAGCTACAGCTGGAAAAAACACTAAGAACCGCTGCATTGGATTAGTAAACAGCGTCTTGCATCTGTAGAGTGTGTAAGAACCGAACGTAAACCACAATCCCAGCTCGAACCGAACGTAAACCACATAATCCCAGCTCACTGGAGACTCAGTTACACTAGAAGAGTAGAGAGATTGATTGAACGCAACAGCCAATAGAAAACGAGGTATCCTCGTGTTTATCTGGCCCCACAATGTCCAGAGTTGATGGATTTTCATTCTTTTTGTTTTGGTCATCATAGTTACAGCACTGCTAAATCTATAATGCTATCACTGACAATTTGAAACAAACAAACAAAAAAAATCCTCCATACAACCTTTAAAATAATCATCTTGTTTGTCATATATCCTCCATGTTACCAAGCTCATGTGTGGTACCTGCACAGAGTCGTACTGACAGGTGCTGCCCTCTATGCTGAAGGACAGGAAGTTGAGGGTGACCACGTATCCCTGGGGCTGGCTGATGACCCACTCACACACTTTGTTGTGGGGGTAGGGGTTTGGGTGAAGAGGGGAGCGGAGCTGGCCTGTGCCCGACAATACCCCCCCACAGGCTGCACACAGGGAGGACGGCACATTTTAGAAAGCTATAAAATGCTGTTTAGTGTGTGTTTAATTTCTTTCTTGTCTCTGTAGAATTCTGCTGTGGGAGCCCTTGCCCCTGATTGGTGGACTGCTCTTCAGCCACTTCCTGTCTGGCTGCTGCAGTCTGGTCCCTGGTTGGTGGTTACACCTGATTAACCCTGCCTCACCTGTAGCCCCCTCACCCTGTTTAAAAAGATTAGCCATTAGCCTTTTCTGTGTCCCATTAGTGTTGTTAGTCTGACTTTGTGTATGAGCCACTAGTTCAGTTTAGTTATGTTTTTCAATTCTGTTTGCAGGTTTGTGTGACTTTTGTTTAGGGACATTTGTGGTTTTGTTCTGTTTAAATTGTGTCCCTTAACTTGTCACATGTTTTTTTATAGACACAAAACTGTTTGTAAATCCTGTTATCTTGTTTCTGAGTTTAGGTTATTTTGTGCATGTACTTTAGATTCCCTTTGTTAAATTTATCTTTTACTTTCCTGTTCATTAAATTATCACTTTATTAAATATGTATTTCTCAACAGAAAGCTTAAATTCAGTGATATTTGGCATAGAAGAATTCTGTAGGATCATTTAGTTGTTTAGTCGACCAAGATTTAAGATTAAGTGTGAGTGCACATGAGGACAGGGCTCACACTCACCCACAGAGTAGACTGCCCTGAAGCCTGCACGACTCACAGAGCTGTCAGACCTGAAGCGCACCCACAGAGAGCTGGAGGACGACATCAGAGGAGCAGGAAGCACATTTCCACAATATCGACCAATCAGCGGGGACGTCTCCTGCAGCCCGTCCC
The DNA here is from genome assembly GCA_000787155.1 of Scartelaos histophorus. Classification (NCBI taxonomy): domain Eukaryota; kingdom Metazoa; phylum Chordata; class Actinopteri; order Gobiiformes; family Gobiidae; genus Scartelaos; species Scartelaos histophorus. Next base: position 17,264 of record JACN01131193.1, on the reverse strand, counting down.
GCACCTACAAAACAGAAACTGTTCAGTTGTAAGTGTAGCTGGTCTCTTCCAGTATCCGGTACAAGTTTGGTGAAATATTTAGCACATATAACTGATTTCTGTGCTCACACATGATTTTCATTTCCTCACTGATTCTTGGTGTTGAAGTCAACATCTTAGCAGTGATTTTGCTGTTACATGGGGCACTGACCTGTCCGTCTCTCCTCCACTCTGCACTTGTGCACATATGTCACTGAGTGATCTTCACTCATTGTGTTCATTTAACTGAGACATATGAGTGCAGTACAGAGCAATCTGGTCTTCTGTCAGATAAGCCTTCCAGCCTGAAGTCTGTGTGTGTTTGGTCAAAACAAACCATGTCATTTATTTGTTTGATTACAGCAAGTATTTATTTGGATTAATCACATGAGCTGATGTGTTAACTTTAACAGCCCATACTTTCTCCAAACTTGACACGAGTTATTTTTATTTATGCTAACCCATGATGAAAACAAATCTTTTTGTGGGCCTAAGTAAGTTACTGCTTATACACTGAAAGAGGTTCAATCATAAAAATTAGAAGAGAAATTTTATGAATAAAACATAATAAAAAACATTATGAGAGCCATGCAGTCAGTGAGTGTCAGTCAGCTAACACACAGGTAGTAAAGAGGTCACTAGATGGTGAAGATAGTGACGGTAGTGACGATAGTGACGTACCTCCACGTAGTCGAAGAGGCAGCTGCTATGCAGCTCCAGGTTCATGTGGGTGAAGTTGAGGGTGACCTTCTCTCCCTGGGGCAGGCGGATGATGTAGACACACTGACTGTCGTGGGCATAGTTATTGGGCCAGTTTGGTGAGATGATGATGCCCTCTGAGTCTGTGAAGGTGCCCCCACAGCCCGGGTCACCTGGGTCACACCACAGGAGCACACACAACATCAACCAAAGACCAGGGCTCACACGTTTATCCATTTGCCACAGATGTTCCACTGTTGATGTTGCAGCATTGTTTACGTTCTTGCGTTCACATTGTTCTTACGTTTATTTCTGTAAATCAGGCAGTGCAGGTGGGGGCTAATTTTTTAGCTATGATCCAGTGCTGAACATCTCAATTTCTCTGTGCTTAATGTCTGTGTATATTGTTCCCTGAAATAAAAACTAAGCCAAAGTAGAGCAAATTTCCTGTTCAGTTAGTATAGGGGGGTTAGCATGAAACAGCTTTTCAAATACTGAAATGAAGTTAAGAATGCATGTACTGCTGGACATTACCGTTACAATTACTTATTAATGAATTAGTAAGGACATAAAATCATTTTGTGGAGACACAGATTTAGTTTATGTATTGTCATATGTTGTTATTGTACTTTTTGTTTTTTATGTTCATGTATTACAGCTTCTGAGGCCCGATTAAAGTAGATCTTAGCCGTACTTGGAGAGGTGGTGTAGGTGATGTGGAAGCCCCGGTCAGACACAGTGTTGTCTGAGTGGAAGTGGATCCAGGCGTTGGGTCCGGTGGTAACCACAGGGGGTGGTGACGAAGTGCTGCAGTACCGGCCCAGGAGGGGGTCTTCAGGCAGCAGGCCGTCACGCACCTACACAGTGGTCATTTTTTAGTCTTTGCAAACACTGACCTATGTAATTCTATTAGATAAAAGTAGGAATGTAGTTCAGTTGTGATACCTCCAGATAGTCATAGTTGCAGTCAGGGTGGGTTTCCAGGTTCAGGACTCCAAAGGCGAAGGTGATGAGTAGGCCGGGGTTCACTGTGACGCTCCAGTAACAGTCCCGGGATGGGGGGTAGTTACCAGGGTAACCAGGAGAGTTGATGCTGCCATAGGAGGCATTTAGTTGACCTCCACAAACTGAGGGGGGGGGAAATGCACACGTCATTCTTTATTTCAAGACAAAACTGATATGGAATGAGATATTTTTAGGAACTTTATTTTCTCCTTTATGTTGGACAAGAACACATAACAAACAACATACATTCCAGTTGCACTAACTACACTTTCACAAAACAATAAGTCCTCTCTCTGATCTGAATGGTCAATCCCTAAACTCCTAAGCTCCTGCACCAATCCTGGGTTATTCTGGAGGTTCTGAGCTTTCACATGAGGCCTGGTCTGTCAATAAGAAAACTTGTGTTTGTCCTCTAGCTGCACGACGTTTGGATGTGTTCATTTAAATGGGGAAGGTGTTTGCCTGATAAAGGCCATGTTTCTCCTGTCTTTGGCAAGCATCTCACACACTGACCACAGTCAATCATGGCTATATTATAAAAGTATTATTGTTCATGTTCCTGCCTGCTCTTCATCTTTATACAATAATGTGCACAAATGGTGACCTGCTTCTCGGACTCTGTGTTACATTCTATAGTTCTGGTGATGTGTCTAGTAGTAGTGTCGCACCTGGGTCCTGAGACTGCCACACCACAGTGAAGCCTCCCTTCTTGATCGCGTGGTCTGACCTGAACCAGAAGTACAGTGCATTGTGGGAGCTGGCCAGGGAGTTGGGGTTGTTCTGACCACAGTATCGTCCAATCATGTACGCCCCTGCGCTCTCCCCATCGTGGATTTGGAGGAAATCTGCGTTACAGTTAAAGCTGGTCTCCAAGTCAAAGTACGGGAAGGTGATGTGCAAGACCTGTGCAGAAGAACAGAGACAGAGAGAGGGAAGCATGAGGTTAGACGATTTGAATAAAGTATCTCAAGATCTCACGGTTTTATGATTCAAGGGCCTGTAATTGTTTTTTTGTAATTAATTATTAATTTTATGGAGTATTAACTGCTAACACATAATATATTTACATCACCATGTTACCTTTTAGTGGCGTTTTGAAAATATTTTATAACTTTCCTTTTTGGAGCTCTTTGCTCTCCATGTAAAGCTACTTTCCCTTCAGAGCGCTATACAACAAATCTGCAGAAGATCAACTATTCAACAAGAAGCTTGACTGAATCTTACAGCTCTGGGTAAAAGCACTGGCAGGTAAAATGAATATAGATTGAGTTTTGGACCTTGTTAGGATCGGTGCGGATGACCCAGGCACAGCTGACCATGTGATCGTACTCGTCATGACCAGGGTTGTTGGGATAACTGAAGGAGCCAGCCGGGCCGGTCAGGACTCCACCGCACTCTGAGAACAGCACAGTTCAAACACAGGCTCGCTTTAGAATGCTCCTTTTATCCTACTATATTAAGTGGATTAAAGTTTATAATAATAATTTCAACACTGAAACGGGTCTAAACCAAGACTGAGCACCCTCCCTGTACCTTGCTGTGGGGTCTGGCACAGGGGCCCGGTCCACTGGCTGGGGCAGGTGCAGGTGAAGCCGTTCACCTGATCCACACACGTCCCTCCGTTCTGACAGGGGGTGCTGGAGCACTCATCAATGTTCTGGTCACAGTGCGGGCCTGCCCAGCCTGGGCTGCAGATGCACTGGTACCCCGGGGAAGAGCTGGTCGACTGAGAGAACAGTTTACTTTCACTTTCAGCACACTTCAGGACTTTTAGATGCAGATTGGGGCTGTTCACACTATGTTCACACTATTAGGACTGTAGTCGACAAAAGAAATGAGAGAGTTATCATTATCTGAGGTATTACATCTACTATAATAATATACTATAATACATTTTTCCATTTCTGGGATGGGAGTCTGTTGGGATATCAGGTGCCACAGTGGGACACCAGTGGCAAAACTGGTAATGTGACTGAGATGTGAGCGTGTGGTGGCACAATAGTGTCTCACCAACTACAGAGTGAATGAATAAAGCACCAAATTGTAAAGCAACTTGAGCGTCTGGAAAAGTGCTGTATAAAACTAATACATAAAAAATATATTCTTTGTCCAGTATATGTGATTATAATGAGATTTAAACATGCAGCCTCCCTCTCTTACCACACACTGGCCATTCACACATGGGTTGTTGGTCTGGCAGATGTTGCTGGTCTGGGTGCATCCGTTGGGTCCATAGCCGTTGCCAGAGTAACCAGGAGGACAGGTACAGATGGGCAGACTGGAGCCTGTGTGGGGACACAGAGTGGACATGAGCGATAGGATATTCCAGAACAGAATAAAATAGAGAAAGGTTTTACAAATGTGTGTACCTGCAAAGGAGGAGCAGGTGGCCAGCGGGTGGCAGCCTCCATTGTTGGTCTCACAGATGTTGCTCTGAGTGCAAGTTCTACCATCCCCCTCATAACCTGAACACATGACAGTATTTCTGTGTCATCCCTACTGACCACCAGAGGCAGTGCTTCATGCACTGGATGACCATTCTTGTGCATGGGCAGGTCAAGAATTAAATTTTTCCATTTACCTTTACTTCATTATTTCAGTTTGTTATGTAGCCATATTTGGCTCATTTAGTACTTTGTTTGGATTCCAACTGTTTCTGAATCAGTGCCATATTATGCTGGACCTGCTCTGTAAAGCATTTGACATGGATCATACTCTCCGTCCTGTCTGCTGTTTGGCCTGTCTACTTCACTGGATGTGTCCTTGCAATCTTTTGTCCTCATATCCCAGAACTTGGGCATCTGCTGTCACCATTAGTTTAAGCTCGATGCCAGGTTTGGTTGGCGCAGTCCCCTCTCTCTGAGGTAGTTCTGGTTCTCCCTGGAGAACTGTTTGCCTCAGCTGCCCTGGAAGCCTTAGAACATACGGCTCATGCCAGCCACACAAGACAGTAGCTGGCAGGGCTTCATAGACAAGCCTCTTGTTGGACCACCTCAGTTGTCCCTCCTCTTTCTTCTCATAGGTTTCCAGTGCCGAGCCCTCATGTGCAAACATGTGTATCGAATCATGACACATATCGAATGACTCAGTATCATATAGAATTTTATTGCATCCTAAATAGACAGAGGTATTCTGTTTTCATTTTTTGCACTTTTCTTTTAACTTTTTTCCACAAACTGGTAAATACTAGAGGTGTAACGGTAAACAAAAATCACGGTTCGGTACACACTTTGGTCACGGTTCGGTTCATTTTCAGTACAGTATGGGAACAAAAGCAAAACCATCTGCTTGTTGTTTATTTGTGTTTTTATTAAACCAACAATTTATTTTAACATCATTCAAACGGGAAAATAAAATGTATTAATAGATGCAAAGTACTGCTTGGTAATACTAATATGTTATAATTATATATAATTAAAATTGTTTAGACCTAGTTTAGTCTAGATCTAGGATAGACCTGGTTCAGACCTGGTCTAGACATGGGTTAGACCTGGTTCACACCTGGTTCAGACTTAGTTCAGACCTGGTTTAGACCTGATTTAGTCCTGGTTTAGACAATCGCCCCTGGAGCACCCGGGGACTGAGATAACATCTGATCTCCTCGGGTCGAGATGCAGCGCGCAGCCGCCTGCACTTCGCCGGTTCGGGCGGCTGTGTGGAGCTCCTCTCACCTGGGGCCGTGGGATCAGCCGACAGTGACACCCAGGGAGAGGTCCCTCGAGGAAGTCGCTCTGATGAACGACTCGCTCCAAACTAGCCGCACTCGCACTAATTCAACACGCTCAAACTGGACTATTCTGTACAGAAGCCTGACAAAACGGGGTCGGGGATGTAGTGTTTGGTTAAAGACTAAGCACCACAATCATGGACGAGTTTCCTTGTAAATATTAAAGCTGAACCTTTGTGTACCTGCACATACAGTGAGGGAATGTAAACACACACAAATTACGTGAACTCACTCGTGCAAAGGCCTCTACTGAGCCGAACATACATGTACCGCTACACCCCTAGTAAATACTGGTAAATACTGACGACACGCATATCCCTTTGATGTAGCCCCTTAATATTTTAGATCCTTAATCTGATTTTGTTTTTGTTTCAGTGTCTATGGAGCACTTTAAGCTTTTTGCACGTTTATCCAAAGTGACTCTTCAATATAAACTGCAAATAACCTAACCTAAACCTACTCCATCAAACCAAGTCTGAAATAGAAAAAACATGAAATCCTGCCACATGCACTTTAAAGTTAGTTTATGTGAGTGTTTACCAGGAGGACAGGAGCCACAGTGGAAGGAGCCCATAGTGTTGAGGCACTGCACCAGAGGAGAGGTGGAGCAGCCGCCATTATTACTGCTGCACTCATCCACGTCCTGACAGCTGTAGCCGTTCCCCTGCCAACCTGGGACCACAGCACATTATTTTATTATAGTGTTATACTCATATTATGAATGTCTCTTTAGTCTCATACAGTCCTGACAGTGACATGATGCTAACAGCCATGCAATCAAACACTGGAGTTCAGAGAATTTGAATTCTTTCATTCTTATAGTGTAGCCACATACTACACAACCACTCATAAAGAGGACGTGCTGGGACAACTCAGAGCTAATCCACTGATTTCACCAGTGGTTTTGAACTGGTTCTGCCAGTTGTAGTGTAGGGTCTGAAAATTTGCATGAAAGCCAAATAATTTTGAAAAACATACTTGGTTTCAGATTCAATATCTGTACACCATAATACATCATAATACACTTGTATAATGTTGTAAAGTGATCAGACCAGCAGGACAGGCCCCGCAGTAGAAGGAGCCCTGGGTGTTGAAGCACTCCACAGGGGGGTTGGAGGAGCAGGGCTTGTTGGGCAGACTGCACTCGTCCACATCGGTGACACAAGCTGGGTTCCCTGCAGAAGAGTCCCACCCGGGTTCACAGATGCACTGGTACCGGGGCTGTACAAGAGGTACGAGAGGTACACACTCAGAAACACAGTCAGGACATCTGCAAGTCACTATTTAAGCTACATTCCACACAGTAACTTTATATTACATATAGAGTGGAGAAATATGTGAACAGGTTTTCTTGTCTGGATGAAATGTATTTGTTCAATAAAAAAACATTGCAAACAATAAAATGTTTCTGATTGTGACAGGGTCATGTCATGTAATTTAACCAAAATTACACAAATATCTATAATTCAAAACATATAAAGAGGGCACTTAACAAACCCTGTCTAAGGCTCAAGGCCCAGCTGAGTACAGTGTAACCCTGACCTATGGCTCTATTTCGTGAGTGTGTGTGGACGTGGTACCTGTCCAGGTGTGATGCGGTCTGCATCAATACATGTTCCGTGCACACACAGATCCTGGCCTGCGTTCCTGCAGTCGTCATAGCGCTGGGTGCACAGGGTCCCACTCCACTCAGGGGTACAGCTGCATCTGAACAGGACACACAGGACCAGAGTGAGGACAGTACTGTTACATCTTTAACACTGTATGTGCACTTCAGTATTACATATTAGTTAGTCTGCAACATTATTTCGACAATGTAAAAAAATGAAGTTTGTATTTGTTCTACCTACCATACCATCACAGATTTACTAAGATCTTAGAAATACCACAATTTCCACAGTATTTTCATTTAGCAGTTTAAACTCAACAATGCTTTTCGTGCTTGAGTTGTAATAATACTTTAGTCCAATTTTCTTCATCAAAAACGAGCTATAAGCCAGTACACTGGTATAACACATTTCAGGCTACTGTTGCTCGCTACATTATCATAAACAGAAGTGACTATGTTCAGTAAAGACAGAATAATACTGGCCTGTCAAAGCCTGATCTCATCAGATCTCAGAAGACACTGAGAATACGAGGGGCCACTGTGGGGGGCATTTTGCTTGAGTGTGTTGTAAATGACATGTATTTGGTAGAGGTGATGCTTACGTGAAGGCTCCGGGTGTGTTTTGGCAGGTGGCTCCGTTCTGACAGCCGCTCAGGGTCCCTGCCAACGTCTGACACTCGTTCACATCTGTGTCACAGTTTGTGCCCTAAAAATGACAACACACAGTCATGTACAGTGTTCACAGGGGACAACAAAGAGCTCACACATGCATGTTTTAACACACCACCTTCACACCACAGGTTTCAATTCCTCAACCTCACTGTCTGATCATTTCATAGTTATCTCCGCCAAGGAGATTATGCGATCGAGTCGGTTTATTTATTTATTTATTTATTTATTTATTTGTCTGTGGACAGGATTTTTCGGAAAGTACTGGACAGATCTTCATGATTTTTTTTACCAGAGGTAGATCTTGGCCCAAGGACGACTCCATTAAATGTTGGTGATGATCCGGATCCGGACCTGGAATCTGGATCTGGATCTGGATGTACAATCTTAGTGAGATTTCTTGGAAACTACTGGCAGGATCTTGATGAAATTTTCACCTGAGGTAGATCTTGGTCCAGGGACAAATTTAGTAAATTTTGGTGATGATCTGGGTTCGGATCTGGATTCTGGATCCGGATCTGGTTTGCAGTGCACTCTGTTTCTTAGATGCAGTGGGGTTTTTCCCAAACATTGTGCTGACCTCAGTCAACCTCACTTTCTGAATATGCAGTGTATTTCGCTTTTTAGGTGCGGTGGGTTTATCCAAAACATTGTCTTGACATCAGTACTTCATCAGTTTGCAGAGTATTGCGCTTTTAGACGCAGTTGGTTCTTCCCAAACATCATGCTGACATAAGTTTATGAGTTTACAGTGTATTGCGTTCTGTCTCAGAAAATATCTCCCACTTGAAAAATATCTTGCATATGTGTCCACGTCATCCATTGGCAGAGATCAGAAATCTTGGATTGCTCTTGTTTGGACTGGATTAGGTAGACTTGAAATAGAAGTATAGGCATTAAACATATCTGTCTACAAGCAGGTGACACGATGACAGGAAGAAAAGCTGCATAGTGCACCTTTTCACCAACCTTTGGACAGTGGGGGAAGAAGTGCTCAATTGTGTTACTTAAATAAAAGTACAGATACTAGAGCAAAAAATACTCAAAAGTAAAAGTATCACATGAAAAAATCGACTTAAGTAATAGAATTAAAGTTCCCATTTAAGTACTTTGTGCCAATTTTTAGAGCTACTAAGCTTCAAATACAATGATACAGATTTGTGCTAAATTTTGTTCAACAGAAACAATGGAATTTTTGTACCTTTTTTTAATTTGTATATTTGTTTTAGCAGGTCTCAAACTTTAATATAATAATAATAATATAATAATAGTTTTATTTTTCAGTCTTGCTCCTTCTCTCACTAGTGAAGTAAAACTAAAAAAGTATCCACTTTAAAGAAAGTGCAGCTACCTACACTTTAATTCCACTGATCTGGCCTCATGTGTGAGTTTGTGGGTGTACATACTGACCCCCCAGTTGAGTGGGCACAGGCAGTGGTAGGAGCCCAGCACGTTCAGACAGGTGCCTCCGTTTCGACAGGGGCTACTGCTGCAGGAGACCCTCTGCACCGTCTGCACAACAGCACAGTTACAGTCAGAGTAATCTCATTTCAAACAGTAGGACACATCTGGCTCTGTGCTCAGGGTATACATAGAGTCTCTTTTTGGATCGGACTTAATCAAACTTAATCCAAACTTAGTAGTTAATGCTGTGACACAAAATGTATTCATCATTATTACAATTATTGCTCCAGTAATAAAAAAGTGCTCTGTAGGTAAAACAAAATGTCTGACATCGTACATAATTACTTAGATAGAGTCCTGGTTTAATTTAGTTCTGTTGTAATTTGTCCAAGTCTTGTTTGAAACCAGCTGAAGACCATAAGTACTTGGGTTACTTTTTCTTAGGTGGAGAGTTAGCTGTACATAAATCAGAGCTTACCATCTCCAGAGTGTTGACTTTGGTCTCCAGTGTGGTGACCTAAAAGGACAGACACAGTTGGTCATCTGAGGGCTGGTGTAGGTAGAACAGAACACAGGGAGGTAAAAGACATTGGGCCGACTGAAGAGACACTGAACTTTGTGCCAATTTATAAACCAAATAAGGACCTATAAACCAGAATAAACTTTTAATTTTCAAACACAGAATGATGGTATATCACACAACCTTAAATCTGTTTGTTAAACATTTAACTTTAAACATAAACATTTCACTTTAAAAGTGCATATCATATTGCTATAGGTTAGAAATATTAGTCTGTATCAGTCAAAGAGAGAAGTATTTTAACAAAAATAATCATATTGTAATGTTTAATCATGTATTTTCAACCTTATGCAATTTTAACAGTAGGCTTAGTGCTATAAGAAGAAAAGGAATAAATACAATTTAGAAAGTTTTTCTAAATAAACAGAAAGTATTACCAAAAGTGTATGATTCTTTAACATCAGCAGCTATATTTATTATTCATGTGATGAGTGACAGTTGTCAGTGTGTGGATTCCACACACCACAGTAGGACTACCGGCACCACAGCTCATTCTGCTTCTTACATTAGACAGATGGACACTGAGGTCTGACCTTAGTGTTGAGCTGGTTCAGTTTGTTGGTGACCTCTGGGGGCACTGGTCCTCCATTGGCTTTAATGTTGTCGATGTCTGCTTTGTTTGATTTAATCTGCAAAAGTGCACAACACACAGCACGTTAATGCAATTTTATTATAGGAGCGATTCTATCTGCAAGATCATTCTGAAATACCTGATATGACCACATTCAACATTAGAATACAAATTTGTCGACTTAATAAAAACCTTCAAAAAGTTTAAAAATGTTGTAGTAATTGAAATATGGTCCTCTGGTGGTTTGTTTCAAAGTTCATTTTAATTTGTGCCATGTCTATTATTGCAAGATTAACTGAAGTCAAAGCAAAATCACAATTTGAATAGAAAGCAAATTGCAAAGGTTGCAATTAACAATGCCCTCCACAAACAAAAGAAAATCTCCTGGCTTGTTCTACATAAAAACTGCTCACCCTCTAGTGGGGGTGTAGGAACAAAATCAGTTCAGTGATATATTGTGATACTTCATTGCACAATTCTTAATTGTATTCAAAGAGGTAATTATTGAGAAATCGCAATATATGGTCCTATGTTTAGTTTTGGGATCTATATCATGATATACCGAATCGTGACATACCTATCATGACTCATGGCAATGCACAGCCATACTCTATAGTTTTGATTTGCACAAACATGTTGTGATGTTCTGTACGCCGCTGCTCGGGTATTCTGAGAAACAAATATTTCCCTCCCTCTGTTTTCCAAAATAACATCGTGCACACAGCATCGTTTTCAAAAAAGTTTTTGTTTACAACAACCCGCATAAATACGCCATCGAGCCCCATCATAACTCCGCCAAGCCTGTGGACGGCAAATTTTCAAGCCACTCCTCCGCGATAAACACTTCATTTTCAAAATGATCCCACCAGACAGCAGTCCTCCCAGGTCGGACCCAAAACAGGCGACGATGGTGCTGACGGTGACTGTGTTTTCTAGTGGGAGGGAGAAGTGACAAAATTGCAGAGTTCTGAGCCTCATTCGTCTCTGGTTATCGATATAATACATCATTTGTGTGTGCAAATGCAAACACATGAAAAGTGTTCTGGTGCGACTGCTGTTCTGATGCTGCATAATCACATGATTATCATCATAGCAAAAGGTAAACATTGGTAGCCCCTGACCTAAATAAAAGCATCCACGCTCTCCTGGACCAGGTGCCGAGAAGAACTGGGTGTGAATGAGGACACAGAATTGTTCTGATGCTCTGGTCATTATAAAGACATTTTCTTTGTATGTTTATGAACTATAACACCAACCTGCCCAGGGACGACAGGTGAAAATGTAATTAGCACTAACGTTACAACCCGGTACAATGTAATTCCAACACTGAATATTAGCTGTGCTGTACATAACTATTCAAAAGAGTCCAGATCTGTGCTGTTCTGTCCAAGATCCTCCAAGACCTGTTACACCCCATGTTCCCAGAATTCATCTGGCTCCAGTTGAACGTCTAATGAGTCACAGAGAAGAACACCTGCCCCATCCTCCTGCTCCTGACCATAACCTGCATCAGGAAGTGGACGTCACCCACTGTGTTCAGCTCTACTCAAATGACACTCACCATGTTCACAGTCAAAGGAGCAAATTAGAACAAGGCTCTGCGTTCACAACAGTGAAGTCAACCCCAGGGTCATGTTGACCAGGGTTGATCCTGGTGTTTTGACCTCACTGTTGTGTCTGTTAAAAAACAAAAAAAAAAAACATTTTAAAAGACCAAAATGCTCAGAGCAGGAGTTATAAAGTGATGAGCCACAATGTAAGTCAATGGCAGCCAGAGACAGAAGAAGCCAAAAGAACCACATATGAAGTTCCTGTATGGAAACAAGACTTTGGAGAGAGAGCACGTTACTTATGTGCATTTATATATACAGTCTATACTCCTGAAAGAAAGATTGATTGTTTAAAGCAGATTTACTATGATTCTGCTCTATAGTTATACATATTTATATTCTATGATGCCTGTGGATCATTATGTTATACAGTCATTTGCACATTTTATATCATAACACAGATCAAAATGACTTAATAAAAAGAAACACGTGCACTGATTTAGGTGTGGAAAACTGTGAGTGCCACAGGCTGTGGGCCCCTCCTGTGGATAACAGCACATCAACACCAGCGATCTGATTATTTTTCATCTGTGAAAAGACTAAACGCTGCTGAATCTTACATGTATCACTGATTAAAACAATAAAATTGGAGAACAAAGTGCACAGTGGGTGTGTTCTGGTGGCGGTGAAAAGGGGGTTTATCAGCAAAATGGCGTCGTGAAAATAAGTAATTAAAGAATGACTCAAACATGCTCAAATCACTCTAAATACACCTACATGAGGGGAAATGATGAGGGGGGGAACAACTGTAAAATGAATACGCTCTGAACAAGAGCAATTTCACATAATATTGTAATGCCCCGAGCACTCACAGACAATGTTCCCTCTAAGTTTCCATGTGTCTGAGCAAACACACAAACTCCCTGAGCGTTACTTGGACCCCTGTCTGAAACACATGCACGCTGTGGCCATTCCAGTAGCACACCTGAGACCATCACAAGTTACACAGTTTATTAATCAAATGACTGCAGTTATTTCCATTAAATTATTTTTAATATAACAGATTTTTTTGGCCCACTTAGAATGACAAAGACAAAAATCTTGTTGTCACTGAGCTTTGTTTATGTTGTATGTCAGTGTAAATGTCCTGCTGTGGTCAGTGAAACACTGGACATTACAATATTCTGAAAAATAATTTCATACATTAAAATTAAACTATAGTGTACAAACAAATAAAATCACATGAAGAGATTTGTTTTTCAGCTTGATAAATATAGCCTGCAGATTTTGTATGGACCTGTAGGCCACTATCAGAAAGGTTAACATTGCCAAAATAATGATCTCCAAAATAAGTATCAATTAATCATTAGCCTATTTTAGTAATGTTGCGTGAGTGACAGAGCCGTAATGGTCAGAGCCGTAATCGAGGCGCGCGAAGCGCTTGGTGCCCTGTGCGTAATGCGCGTAATGGAACGCTTTGGTATCACGCGAGAGGCTTCACACTTTGAGAAAGTCCAAAAAAGTATTTTTGGCTCACAAAAAACTCTGGACAGAAACAAAACAAACAGGCAAGGATCCCATTACGACTCTGCCTGTATTACCCATTACCTCTACCTCCTCCTCATGCGTTCTTCCCACCGTCCACTGTGGCGGGCGACGCTCCCCTCGACTCGTGCGGACCTGCCCTTGTGAAAATGCGGTCGAAATGAGTGTTTGTAGCTAGCTCGTCCCTAACGCGGGTGCAGATTCACGTGTGAAGCTTGAATCTATCACACTGGTCTTTCCCTGCGTCAAACCAGCGCTGTGTTTATCAGTTCAGGTTAGATTTTATTTTCTGTGCTGTAAAGAATTTGATGTGCGCAAAGAACGTCTGGGCAGTGCGCAATTACGCACGTGCGTAGCTTAGAGGGATCATTGCTCACAGATAAGAAACCGGCTTCTTGATCTCTTGAGAAGTGTTTTATTAAGAAAAAGGTAAGTTTAACATGAGCTGTCGCAGTCTGAACACTATTTTTGTAATGTTTTAAGAGAACCCCTGGCATATGAAATGTTCAATGTATGTAATGAATGTTATTAAATAAATCTTTTTCAAAAAAAAAAAAAAAAAAAAAAAAAAAAATGGAAACAAACAACTCTAAATCAACCTAGATAAATGTCTAGAACCGCCAAAACAAGTCTCTCATTATCTTCTCACAATCCAGAGAACACAATAACCAAAACATCCCCAGCGCCCCCTACCGACAAAACAGGGATAGAACATGTAACCCAGCAACACAATAGCTATGACAGAGCTATTACAATATGTTTAAGTCTGAGTGTTTAGTTATGAAAATAGTGTACACCTTGTAAATGTTGATTGGCCCTGACTGAGGGGCCTAGCACAAATACTTTAGTGTGATCTTACCTGTGTTATGAGTAAGGTGAGGTCCTCGTCGCCCACCTTCACTCGCCCGGACGCAGAGGGCTTAAAGCAGATGTCTTTGCTGTTCCCCGGGCTGAACACCAGATGCCCATCCTCTGACAGCATGCGGGGTCTGCACAGAGACACAGGCAAATCAGACCATTACAAACAGTACCGCAGCTACTCATTACGCACATTACGCACAGCACGTAGAACACAAAAGGCACTACGTGAATCCTCATAAAACTACAGTGTTCGCAACCCGGTCCTCACGGCACAGCATCTGTGCATGGGGCACCTGGACAGAGCTACGAGTCTGACCACAGAGGCAGGTGGAGGGCTGTGGTCAGCCTGTGACAAGCTTTTATGCTTCTAATTCTGACGTGCTTTGGGGGACAGGACCTGTGGTCAATATTTATCAGAGTTGGCAGTTTGAGGTCTGTCTTCTGTATGTATCTAAAAGGTCAAAAGTAGTAACATATAATATATAAATACCTATATGACATCAAATGTAAATAAAAAATAACAAAAACAGAGAAAGAGAGAATAATTTAGAATGTCCTCTGCAAAAAATAAGATCTCCTTTTATGTTCTCAAATACATGGGATTTTTCCATAGTTTATCACTTCAGATTTCAGTCTTTCAAATGTGAATGCTGCTGGAGTTGTTACAAAGTGCACTCTGATAGATCTTGAAAATAAAAATGTCCCTGCAGGCTCCACTTTCTTCAAACAAAGGTAGACCTAGGCCTACAGCAGCACTGTCTGCTCAGGATTTGTCATTATCATGGTCCACTTCATTAGGATGCAAAATGTTTGATTGATGATTATGGTCTGTAACTGTAACTTATGATTTATTTATTTAGTTATTTATTTGTCTGGGACCGTGCATATTATGAAACATCAAAGTAAATATGACAGATTATAGTAAAGATGGAAGATGATAGGCCTACATATATCATAGCCTATAACCTCCATGCACAGTAGCACTGCTTTGATAAAATCATATCATTTACAGTCTATACATTTTTAGACAACTTCATTTGCTTTACCACATCTACAGCTTAATGAAGTTAAGTTGTCACTTTTAAAATATCCACCCTCAGATTTTTATATTTGATTGTGATCTGAGCCAAGCCACCTGGCCGACTGACTGCAAAGCAAAACAACAGTGCATATTGCAATTATTTGAAAATAAATAGTGTCACTGATGCTGATCAGTATCATGGGACTGTCTCAGACTAGGCTATGTCTGAGCTGCTTCAGTTGATACTGTAAACTAAACATCAGGGGGAAACTAATTAGAGTTGCAAACTGAAAATGACTCCAAAACAGCAACATTGGTCTCAAGGCACCTGAAAACCTGATCAGCAGCCGACTTTATGTTTCCTAGTCCTAGTTTGAAAAACAGGGCCTGTTCCTCCCATATCTCACATGCTTAGTTTGTTGTAGACTTAATGACCAGACTCAGGACTGTTAAGGTGTTGCTATAACAATATTCCTTCCCTGAACTGTATATCAGTACATGAATCAGAGAAAACAGCAGCTCAGGTTCAGTCTCTGTTTGGGTTATAGAATGACTTTCTGTGTCCTCTGCTATGCCACTGTTACAGTGTCACTAAGGGACCCAGTTCCACCCCCGTGCCCTGCTCCCCCATCTATCCATCTCAAGAGGACAAAGACTCTGCACCAGCTTGCCCGTCTGAAGCCCCCCTGTACCATGAACAAATGTGATCCTAACAGCCAAGTCCACTTGAAACTGTGCACTTGTGATTGTGGTTTGTGATGACCATTTTGTGTGCTGATCAAAGTACAACCAAGTATGTTTCTAAGTAGTCAGTGTCACAGAGTAAAGAGTCCAGCTCTAAGCATGTTTGATTAGAATTAGAAATGATTAGTGCTTTGACTTTCCTAATTTTCATACTTCTAAGGGGGCCCACTTCTGCTCTCTGATCAACATACAAGTTTGGAAACATGGGAAAACAACATCTGTCCCCAAAGACCTAGTTTTATTATTTAATCCACACTTCCAAATAATCCCAGTGAAGGTGTATGGAGTTTAAAAACACAGTAGAGCTTCCTGTATTAAAACATTAGACATTCCAAGGTGAAACAGAGTGATTTCTGTCTGAGAGAAGAGCCTAAATATACAGGATTTCTGTGTTAAATGTGTAAAAAACACTACTCCAGGTGTGTTTGGGATCAGAAAACAGCTTTATAACATAGATTAAAAAACACCTTAATATGGGCTATTTAACTTTTGACAGTGCATTTTGTTTAGACTTTTTTGGCTAAATAAGCATCCCAAATAATACATAATAACCACAGATCCTAACTTACTGGTCAGGGATGCCTGCTCTCTCCTCTCCTCTTTCTCTGTCTTCCAGCTCTCCCTGAAGTTCCACCAGAAGAACCAACAGGAGCACCCAGAGCAGCCAACATCTCCGTGCCATGGTGCTTCTGTCCGGGCCCAGCTCACTGCAAACCTCCCCCCTGGATCATAGGCAGGAAATGTTCTGAAAGGACTAAAGCTAGACTCTGACCTGACAGATCTGAGCAAAATGTTTCCTAATGTGAGAAACGCTGCTTCATCACTGCGGCACATGACCAGGGCAGATGAGTAACCTGCTGTTTGCACCGTACTCAGGAAACCAGGCCTTGTAAAAACTTACCTTAAACGATCTTTATTAACTCTCATATAATTATAAAAAGATGAAGCAGGTAGTACTCAGTTACTTGTACTTGAGTAACTTTTTCAAGAAATTCTATTTTTCAGGGTACTTTTCTCACAGCACTCTGTAATTCCTGCTTGAGTCATAGTTTTATTGAAGTAAAGGTACTCTTATGTGAGTAAAAGTTTTGGTTCCCACTGAGAGTAAATGAGAATTATTTGAACATTTGTGTTTCTTGCAGTGCTCCTTCAGATATGAAGTTGAAAAAGGCAAAGAGGCACTCAAAAAGTACAAAATAATTAAAAGCCTGATTTTAACATGTGCTAGCATGTGGTATTATTATGATTATGATTATGATTA